>VXBH01006341.1:348225-363411 GCA_013400035.1 Rynchops niger
CGTCCCGTCCCGTCCCGTCCCGTCCCGTCCCGTCCCTCAGCCCCGTACCCGCCGCCAGCGCCACCAGCAGCAGCAGCAGCGAGAGTCCCGCCGCCATCCCGCAGCAGCTCGCGCTGCCCGCCGCAGCGCTGTCACGTGCGCGGGGGCCGGGCCGGCCCCGCCTCGCCCTCAGGGGGCGGGGCCCAGCTTCGCGCCCGCCCTTTTTGTCCCACGCGCGGCGCCATCGCCCTCCCTCACCGCCAAGATGGCGGCGGCCGGCGGAGGCCCTGTGCGGCTGCGGTTGCTCTTCGACTACCCGCCGCCGGGCAGCCCGGGCTGCGCGCTGTGCTGGCTGCTGCTGGAGCCCAGCCAGGTGCGCCTCGTCACCGACCTCGTTAGCCTCATCCGCCACAGGTTCGGCTTCAGCCGGCGGGCCCGTCTGAGCCTCTTCCTGGAGGGAGCGCTGCTGCCCCCCACCGAGAGCGCCCGCCTTGTGCGGGACAACGACTCGCTCCGGTACGGCGGGGGCTGCCCGGGACGGGGACCGCGCTGAGCCGCTGGCGGGGGGGGGAACACTCCTCGGGTTGCACGGTAGCGGGGGGGGCAGTCCCTAGCAGGCGATGCCCTGCCGGGGAACCGCAGAGGCCCTCGGGCCCTTCCCGCGGCTCCTGGGCGTGGAGCGGGCACCGCTCCCCAAAGCTTGCGGTGCCTGAGAACCCCCGGGATGCCCGAAAGGAGCTGGAGAGAGCCAAGGGGTTGGGAATCTCCAGGATGGAAGGAGAGCGCTGCCGCCATCCCCTGGTGCTCCTGCCGCCTGCCCCGCGCCCCTGCACCGCCGGAGCGGGGCTTTCGGAGACCCTCCGGCCCCCGGCGAGGGCTCAGGACCGGAGCTCTGGTTTGGGATAGCAGCCCGTGCTCCGGGCACTGCTGCCTGCACTGCCCGTTAGCAGGTGGAGCATCCCTGCTCCCAAAACACAAGCTTACCTGAGCTGCTAACACACAGGAAAAAGGTGTTAATTATGCTGAACAGTTGTTTGTTTTCTTGACAGAGTAAAATTGGAAGAGATAGTTGCAGATGATTATGAAGAGATAGATGGTGGCTCTTCTTATACACCCAATGAAGACAAAAAACGGCGTAGACAAAAGCAAGAGGAAGAATTCTCTAGAAACGAAGATGACAGGCATAAAAGAGAAAAGAAAAAGAATAAACATAATCCTGAGTATTCTTCTTGTAGAGAAGAGACCTCTGTAGATATTCAGGACTCTCACAAAAGGTACAAAAAAAGAAAAAGAAAGGAAGAAGTTAGTGGGAGAAATAGACTCATAGAAGGTAAGGAAGAGAGCGCTACTGGCCAATCTAAAAAGCTTAAAAAAATGGAGCGGGAGAAACAGTTGACAACAAAAAAGAAGGATGTAAAACAGACAAAGGCCGCTGCAGCAAAGATGGCTTTAGAACAGGCAAATGAGAGCTTTTCTCTAAATTCTGATAAAAATAACACCAAAAAAGTCACAACACAGTCCAGAAAAAAGAGGGTGGGATCTTCAGATTCTTCCAGCACATCGTCTGACAGTGACAGCAGTGAATTACACATAAAGCAAAATAAATCTTCCCATAAACCTGTAGTGGCAACGCTTCCTAAAGACAAATCCCAAGCTGGTGTGAATTCTGATGTGAAAACTCTTTCTAATAAAGTGACTGTAAAGTCCAACACTGAGAATTCCACTAAGACTACAATTAGTAAAAATGCTAAAAAATCCCAGTCTTCCAGTTCAGACTCTGACTCGAGTACAGAGGATGAGAAAGTGGCAACAGCACAAGATGGTACTGCGAAGGAAAAGTCACTGCCTAACAATGCGGCAGCTGTAAAAACCGGTACCACCACGGCTCCCAAAGCAAAAACCTCCTCTTCGGAGTCTGATAGTTCAGATTCAGAAACACTTGTTATTAAAAAACCCACAGCAAATGCTGGACTGAGTAATTCCATAGTAAGAAACTGTACTAAACAGTTGCCAGCCACTATTCAAGGACCACTTGCCAGCCTGGGGCGTGGAAGGGGGCGCGGAACAGGAGAGGATAACTTCTGGAGAGGACCTAGGGGCCGTGGGTTTCATGGGATGATGAGGGGCCAAGGCCGTGGGAGAGGAGCAAGCCCTGGCTTCTTCTATAACTACAGCAGTGAAGGCCAGAAACAGAAGCAGTTAAATGAAGCTGCAACAAACACTTCCATTCTTGTCCAGGTGAGTGACTTTACGCAGTCATAGGTCACCTTTCTCTTGCAGCTTTAACTATACAAAAAAGTGTATAGGATGAGAGTAATTCATAACAGCAGAAATAGACGAGCACAACAAAGGTTGGTCTTAACTCAGTAAATCCGATCTTTACTGTATCTCCATTTAGCAGCCTGAGGAAGTGTTTATGAAACAATATTTAAGTAATTGTATTATATATTTCAAAACAAAGCGCTCAGGTACTCTTCTCAGAACGTCCTACAGTCCACACCGCACAAACATTGTCTTCTGTTTTTATTAATACTGTAATTAAATCAATGGGTTTACTGTTTGTTTCACAGAATCCTGTGGAGGTCCCCAAGAGAGACTATAGCGTGTTACCTCTTCTAGCAGCCCCACCACAAGTGGGAGAAAGAATTGCCTTTAAGGTAAAGAACTTGTGAAATACTGAATGTTAGCAGGCTAAAGCTGTTTCATTTGTGACACTGCAAGTTTTGCAGGACGCACTACTGATAGCGTAGTCCTGACAGCCAGAAGCTTACGCTGAGGAATTTAATCTTACGTTGTTCTGGGACCACTATCCTAGAAACATAAGAGTTAGGAAATAGTCTTCATCCTACTTATTTGTTCGTTTTAAAAAATTTTTGTTTAAACTTAAACAAATGGTTCAGAATCCAGAAAGTCTTGTGTCTAATGTTTGTGGGTGTCTCTGAAAGCCTTCACTCCTCTCTTGCTTTCTTTCTAACTTAATAGTTTCATGTACTCCAAACTTTTCTTCTGTTGTAAAGTCTAACTTTGATTTTTACAAAGGTTTGGAGCATCTGTAGAAGTTCAGTGCATTTCTTTAGATTTCCTGTACTTGTATAACACAAAGAAACATTATCTCCACCGTCATTTCAGTGTGAATTTCCGTGTACATTTGTAGAATGACTCTCTTCACTAGCACACAAGTCAGTTCACAAAGAACAGAATTTTCTGGTTGCTCCTTCACAAAGTCTCTCTGCCGTGGGCATGTTTTCAAGGTTTACGTTTAAATAGGAATGTCAGAAAGAAGCATGTTACCTCTCTCTTTCCAACATACAAGGAAAGACAGCATTAAAATTAGATGCTATAAAAAGAAAAAAAATATTGTTGTTTTTCTGTAGCGTTTCTACAATACTATTGCAAATCTTACCATACAAATACTTACGCTTCACTGCAAAATAAAAAAGTAAATGAAAATAAAATCACTGCAGTTGCAGAGGCTGGGATCCATCTCCCCGATCTCTCACAGCCTGACCTGAATGAAAATCCTTTGGAGCAGTGATTCCTGGAAGACGACCTGGGACTGTGATCGGCATCGGGATCCAGGAGTGGGAGGCTTGCTTCTTGCACTTCCCTCTTGCTGAAGAAACCGTGTCTGGGTATAGGTGGCATCATCACGGATCAGGAAAAGTTGTAATTTGTTACTTGTATTTCTTTCAACAGCGCTTGGAACTAACTGAAAATTACAGTCCTGAAGTTTCAGACTATAAGGTACTGCTTTTCTTTCCTCCCCTAATTCACTCACAAAACTCTTATAGGTGAGGTAAGACTTTAAATATTTTGAGGTTGTGTGGTATTTTCCTTCTCATCCCCTTGACTCTGCAGGCTATTGCTGTTGCAGCAGTAAAAATTAAAATGCTAGAACACAAAACTAATTGAAAATTTGAAAGGTTGTAAGCAGTTATGTAAAAAAACCTGCAAGCATTATTAATGATCATTAATATTTTAGAGATGACAAAAAATTGCAGCCCTTCAAGTAGAAAAATGTAGCTGTATTCGAGTCTACTGCTGTTTGAAGTCAAGGCAAATTATTCAAAGTGGTACAAGTAAAATTTTGTAGCTACTTCAGATAACGGTTTCTGGCTAAGTACTGATTTAAATTACAAAGACAGTGACACTGAATACTTCAGTGTATTGATGCCAATAACTGCAGATTGCTGAGCACATTTTACACATAGAGACAGAAAAATTTGATGGACAGATATACTTCCTTTAACTGTGATCAAGTACCACAGTGGTTGTAAATACAGAATAGTTACCCAGTGCTGAAGTACATCTTACCTGATTCTTTTCTTGTTGCTTTATGAAGGAGGCAAAAATAATCAGTTGGAACGCTGATAAAAAACAGATAGAGCTCGAGATCCTTTCGTCGTCAGCAAGACAATGTACGTATCCTGGGACACCAAATGCTTGTTGTCATGTGTATTGCTTGGAAAACAGTTAGTCTGAGGCATGCTTCATGTTCAGGAGTATTTCAAATTTCCGCGGGTTCCTGCTCAACACATCCCTCCCCTGTTTGCTCCCTCCCCAAAAAGTCTGTTTAAATGGAGAAGTTCTAACACTTGCTAGTTCTATTGAAGATGCTCTTAATTATTTACAAAATGAAATCTGTCCAGTCACTGTGAGTAGTCAGTAACTAATCTCTACTGTGCTTTCATTTCCTGAAAAAATTAAAATCATATGGAATTACAGAGAAAAGTTTAGATCATAATGCCAATCTTTGTGACGTCAGTGAAGCCACTGTCTTCGATGGATGTAATCCTGGTCTTGATTACTTTCTAAATATGATAAACTTTTAAACTTTTTTGTTTATAGTTAATGGAGTTGTTTGTTTGTTTTTTTAAGTTGCTAAAGAGCCAGGGAAATTCGATCTGGTTTACCAGTCTGCAGATGGAGCAGAACTGATAGAGTACGCGGTTCCTCAGGATACAAAGGTATGTGGGTGTCCTCTTTTGAAGCCTGTTACAAGTTTTGCATACGTGCCCTGCTTTATGACTCTGTTCATCTCAGTGGGATTCCCTTTATAATAATGCATCTGATTAAAATAAATTGAAGCAAAAATAATTCTTTCTAGCAAGAATGTGCATGATTACAAGATGATAATCGTTTCTTGGATGTTACTCAGTTAACAGTCATCAAGCTGTGTAACTTTTTGTTTCTGCTAATAAAATAAAAAATATCATGTCTAGATAGAGTATCGGTTCTTGCAAGGTTTTCCATTTCATGCGCTATTCTTACCTGCATCTGTCCTTACCCAGAATGTCGGGCAGGTTGAGGATCATAGGGAAGATCAATGAGTCGCAGGAAGGATCTGTGATCTTTGTTCCGCAGTGCTCTTGTTCAAGTCTAGACAAAGCATAATGTAGGAGAAATTGCATCTATAGCTCGGGCATGCTAAGTATTGTCTGTATTTTGTTTTCAGATAACTGAAAGTTGGGATGCACTGATAGAGCCAAGGCTGATTGTTGAGCCTCTAGTTAACGGATCCAGCATGGAAAATGGAACAACCTAAAATGTGAACAAATGTAAATAATTGGACGGACTTGTTTTGTGAAACGCTGCCTTCTAGTTCTGAGGGCAGCAGATGCGCTGGTGGGCGTTTTTAATAAATGGTTTTAAAATGGAACTATGCTAAAAGAAAAAGAAACACTTTTTTTTTAGGATGTGTTTGTATGTAATACAGGAATACTTTGCTTATTATAGGAAGTCTTTAATATAGATCTGTGGGGGGGGGGGTTCTTAATAGAAGTTTAATAACAATTTTATATCCTGTGGTTGCAAGCTGCAGAACTGGAACGGTTTGATCAAAAATATAAAATACAACCTTGTACTGTCAGTAACTCCATTTAAATGCCTGGATTTGGCTAGAGCCACATAACCGCCATACAGAGGTAGCTTCCTGTAAGGATAATTTAAAACAACACTTAAAAAGGAAATATAAATATTGTTCACATGCAGGTCCTTCCACAGCTGCAGAGCATGATACAAATGCCATGACCTTGCAGTTACTTGAAAACGTCAAGAAAATCTTGTGGATTTCAAGCTTCTGTAATTTTGAGAGGCAGATAAATAGTATTGGTAACTGTTAAGTTTCTGTGCTGCCTTTCTTCTTTCCCTCTTAATAGAGAACGGGTCACCAGGTGGTGGCAGTGAGCCTCACTGACATCTCTGATAATTATTAGCATTGAGGGAACACCTCATACCCATGCAGTACTTGCATCTTGGCAAGTCTTACAATTTAAGATGATGCCTCTGCCAGGGAAGCTGACTCTCAAACAGAAGACATGGGAAAAAAACCCCCAACCCTAGATACAAACAAACACCTGAAAATTGTACATTGTGGTTTAGCTAACGTACTCTGACTAGCGCATGATTTCATTAAAATATTGCACACTGTTGCATTATCCCTGTTAGAATGTTTGTGAAGGAATCGTATTTATATGAGTAAAACTAATTTGTGTGTTGTGGTGCTCTTTAGTTGCCATTACTTTATGTTAAAATTTGTTTTTTAGAGAAATGGACACTTGGATTCATGTGTGGAAATTTTTGCTAATTGGACAAAAAGAAAAATCCAGGCGTTCTATTCTAGCACAGTCATGCTGAGACAGTTGGGATTAATGGAAAGATTTCTTTTTCTAAAGGAAATTGTTAATTTAGAATTCTTATAAAATTGCAAAAGTAAAGCAAGTATTTCACAACCGTTTTGAGCAGGATTCAACTCTTGTTCCATTGCGTAGTGCATTTTGTCTGCAAATTAAACGCAGCCTGGCTGCATTAAGTTTGCCTGGCTGTGATGAACAGATGATGGTTGAAAACAAATACACCCCCAGAGAGAGGATCTTTTCAAGATAAAATCTTGAGTGTTATTTACCCATTGTTATCAAGTTTGGGTGAAACTGCTGCTTCAATGCACAATTTAAATCAAGTCAAGTCAGCCTGAGGGAGCTGGCTGGCTGCCCTGCCCGTCACACCCACACACCTCCTCTTGACAGCCACACACAAGGTTCCTCCTACCTGGGGAGCCGGGGCAGGGCTGGGGCGCTGAATGGGTGAGAAACGTAGAATAGGACGGAATGTGCACGTAAATCCCGGAGGGAGCTGGTGATGCTCTGAACAAGCCCTTTTTGCTTACTTTCTGTCCATAGAGTTTGCCCCTTTGCTGGGGCAACCCGAGCTGCTGGTCACGGGGCTCCTTGGCACCCTCCCCTCTGCAGTTGAGTATTATGGGTTTGTTAAAAAAGTCTGTTACAGTTTTTTTGACAAATTCTGGACTCAAAATGTGTTTGAGCTGGCAAGCTGCAGTCACGTGTGCACAATGCACTGCAGGCCTACAGACAGGATGAGCCGCTGCAGCTGGAGGCTGGAGGCCAGAACCTGCTGAACAGATCTTAAAGACCTGAAAGTTTGCTGCCGGGACTACAGACCTTGCAAAAATAACACTGACAGGTGTCGGCTCTTCAGGAATTTGGGGTTATTTATGATTATGATGGGAAAACTGCATCTACTTAAACCACTGAATATTAAATCCAAAAAAGTCCAGAGTATCAGAACACCTGTCTCGATGTTTGCTCAGCCAGGCGTGCACGAGGAAGAATTTATTCTGCTGTGCTTCTAACTTCCTGCTCAGGCTCTGAGTGGTACTTTCAATCCACAATATCTGGGCAAAAGGTTAGATTTAGCTCAGAACCAAGTGAAGAAATTCTCAAGTAATTGCAAGGAAGCAAAGGGAATATTAACTTCAGTAGCTATTTAAATGGTAAATTTTTTCAGTAATTTTTAATGAAAATTGTTTAATGAAACGTTACTGTTTTTTAGACAACAGGAGTGGTTGGGCTTACTCAGAATTTCAAGCCTTCTTTGACAATGGAGAACTGAAATGGTTCATCTAAGCTCTAAACGTCCTGTGTTCTGCTCCAGAAGCAAAAGCTACAATTGTCAGGTGTATATTCACCCTTGGTGTTTGCACACCTTTGTCTGCTGCGGTAGATCCAAGATGAATGCTGCAGAAAATCCAGCGAGGGTGCTGAGCGTTTGAAAGATGATGGTGGTGTAGTGCAGATAAGCCCAGGATGAAGTGTTTCGTTCACCTATAAAGAAATAAACGTAAACATTAACAGCTGCGCTTTGGCCCCATCTCTGATGACACACACAACACAGCTCCGTAAGAACCTTCCTTTGCAGTCACTGTCAACCACCACCCTTCAGGTGTTTGCATTCCCTGACAGCAGTTAATGACGTCCTGATCTACATATCCCAAGGAAGCTGTAAATAACAGTGGAGCCATGCCCATCTCCTAGAAACCACCCTCAAGCGGATTACAGACCTGATGCCTGAACTTTTCGCTCCTTTGTCAAAGCCACAGCAGCTCTAAACCCCTCCTGCTGTTCTTTGTGTGCCATTACTCAGCAGTGAATCAGAGCCCTTAAAACAGGACCACTCCATAGTTCATCTTGAAGGAGTCTTATGAGGCTGGAGCAGATTATCAATGTAGGTAGAAGTTAACATTATCTGTGTAATGTAGGTTTATGATGACCATTCAGATTTAATTTAGTCTTCCAAAATAACTGTCTAGGAATTTCTTTCAAAGTGCTAATTGTAACAGACAAACCAACATGGCCTCTTTTGAGTGCTTTATATGATCCCTGGACATTTTTGGAAGTCTCTGAGGACTAACGCCAACACAGAAACCCCACAATTGCCTGCTAATACTTTTTAAAGGACATTAAAAGGAACATTAGCAGTTCTCCACACTTGGTGTCTTTTGGCCACTGGAAATGCAGTTGAGAGCCCACGCTTCTTCCACTGCAGACCACCAGGCTTGGTTTAAACTTCTGGGGGGTGTCACAGATTTGAGCCAGGCTGCTTCATTTCACCCACGCTGACGCTGTGAGTGGAGAAGCATGGAGGGCACTGAGGAAGTCCTTGGGACACCAGCAGACAGGGCAGAAGAGGGAGCAGGAAGAAGCCACTGGAAGAATTTGGAGTCAAATTAGTTGTAACAGGAGCAGTTGCACAGATTGCTGTTCAGCATCCGATGTTTCTGTTAGAAACAGTGATTATTCAACAGTTAGATTGAGAAAAAGAATATTTGAGGAAGTATCTTCTGTTGAGATGGTTTCCACGTACACAATGCGGTAATCTGTGTGCTTTAAAAACAGCTTATGTGAACTTCAACAGCCAGGTTAGCCCCAGCTCTGAGGAGAGCAGCCGGGGCAGCGGCAGCTCGGGCCCGTGCTCGGTGGGAATCGGGGTTCACGCCTTCGCCTGGCTCGCCCGGTGAATGAGGCCGGCAGCTGCCGGGCTGCGCTGGGGCGTCCCAGCGTCCCTCTTGTCCGGTTCTGGGAGGGAAGCGGGACAGCCGGGAGACAGCGCTCCCCACCGCCGTGGGCTGCCGCTACAGGTGGGCCTTCCCAGCTGAAATTACTCATTTTGGTTTAGAAACCAAACCTGCCGGGCGCGGCGGCTGCAGAAGGTGACGCTGCACCCCCCCCCCCCCGCCTCCGGCTCGGCACCTCTCGCGGCTCGGGACGGGGGCACCGCGGGGGGACGGCGGCCGCCCCGGACCACCCCGACCCCGTCCCGCGGGGCAAAGCCCGGAGCGCGCGGCGCCGCAGACCCCGCGCTGGCGGCCCAAGGGGCGGGCGGGTGCCGGTGCTGCCGCCCCTCCCGCCGGGGCGGGGCGCGGCGCATGAATTCCGGGAAAGCTCCGGCCCCAGTTTCGTTTGTGGAGTTACTGGGCAGCGGCAGCCGGGGCGATGGCGGCGATGTCCCGATCGGTGTCGGAGCCGGGCCTGGCGGGGCTGGAGGAAGAGCTGACCTGCTCCATCTGCCTCTGCCTCTTCAGCAGCCCCGTGACGGTGCCCTGCGGGCACAACTTCTGCGCCTCCTGCCTGGAGCTCTCCTGGGCCGGGCTGTCGGGGAACTTCAGCTGCCCCCAGTGCCGGGCCACCTTCGCGGGCCGCCCGCAGCTGCAGAAGAACACGGTGCTGTGCCGGGTGGTGGAGCAGCTCCAGGGCCGCGTCGGGGCCGAGGAGGCGGCGGCGGCGGCTGTGGGGTGCGAGGGGGAGGACACCCCCGTCTACTGCGACAGCTGCCGGCTGGCCCCGGCCGTGCAGACCTGCCTGACCTGCACGGCCTCCTTCTGCCCCGAGCACCTGCGGCCGCACCAGGACAGCCCGGCCTTCCACGACCACCAGCTCTGCCCGCCCCTGCGCGACCTGCAGCAGCGCAAGTGTCCCAAGCACAACAAGATCTTCGAGTTCTTCTGCAGCGAGCATGGCAGCTGCATCTGCTCCCTCTGCCTCCTCGGCCACAAGCTGTGTCATGCCAGCCCCCTGCACATGGCCAAAGCCAACGCTGAGGTGAGTGGCTGGGGTCGGGGGGGCAGCCGGCTCTGCCCGGGGCACCCCAGAGCTCCCCTCTTCTCTCCTCCAGGGTCTGGTGGGTCCCTGGCTGCTGGGGCAGTGGAGCGCCAGGGGGAAGCTGGACTGAGACCTGGCCTTGCCAAACCGTTATCCGCCCTCCAGCGTGTGCTCGAGCACGTCTTTGGAGTTGTTCGTAGCACTTCCCTGCTCTCTCCAAGATGGTGCTCTGAGCTGCTGTGGCGGGGTTGATTGTCAGCCCGTCATGGGCTGGGTGACGGGCGAGGCCTCTGTAGGTGTCGTCACTGACTGCGAGCCTCCTCTGCTGCTGCCGGCACAAGAGGTCACTGCCTGGCCGTACCACAGGCTGGCCGGGGGACTGTAGACAGACGTTGCTCTGTCTGTGTTCTTGTGAAGCAAAGGATTATAAAAGTAGCCTAGGGAGAGCTCCAGCACGTAGATAAAAGCTAGGAGCAGGTTCTCCATGAAGTGAAAGGGAGGGGAACCTGGCTTCATACCTTACAGTGAGCACAGCTGAAAATCCGAGCACACTTGAAAAGTTTAGGTGGCCGAACTCCCACCTGTTTGGCAAGGGTGTGTACTGTTTACACGATGAAGTCCTCCCTGATTTAGGTTAGCGGCACCTTGAACTAAGGGAATGGGTAATTCACATTTAAGCAATAAAATTCTCAATTAAAATGAAACAGTAGGTGAACAGTAGCATTAACCTAGTGCCCAAAGTCTAACCTGAGAGCTAACATAAGGTTTATTCTTAGCACTGGCAACTGCTGTGCTGACGAAAGTACTCGGTCCTTATCAAAAGAGAGAGCCAGCGGTTTTCCTCTGGCTGTTGGGAGAGGTGGAGCTGCAGGGAGGGTGCTGGCCGCACAAGCCACACGTGTGCAGAAGGGTGCCCTTACATCCTGTCAGGTTTAAGGAGCAGTAGGATTTAAATTGTTAGTACTAAATGCTTACAGAGGTTACTTAAGACTTTCTGTAAACATGATTCTAACTCCAGTAAGCATGACCCAGCTGAGAGCAGACATGGCAACTGCTTCTCTGAAATGTTTTCTGATCTCTTCTGTTCAGTCGGCGCTGAAGAAAAAACTGATGGAGCTGCATAATCAGAGTGAAAGAGCTGTTCGAGCAATGAACACTGTGAAAATGAACCAAAGCCAGGCTGCTGTAAGTGGGTAACTGTTCAAAATGCTGTCAGGTTGCTTGGCATACGCTGCACTGCGTGCGATTGATGCTCGTACTCTTGTGACAGAGGCTGTAGTATGGAGATTGCGTTGGCAGGAGAAGACATTATTGGAAAGGAACAGAAAAAGAGGCATTTTGGCAGAGCCAGGCAGCTCCATGGGAAATGGGATAACCCACCCACCATGCAAGGGCTTTGTACCCACACGTGCTGGCACACCCGACCCGTACGGGGGCCCAAACCCCTCCTTTCCTCTTGCACCAGAAAGTGCCGATCTGTGCAGCCCAAGCCAAAGGATTAGTGAGCTGTAATGGCTGCCCCAGTGCAGAAAGTTAGGATGTCTCTTTCCATAAATTACCACAACTAATCCTCGCTCTTAGCTGATGACGGGGGCTGCAGTTTGTGCTGGATCAGGTGTGTCTCACTTGTACCATCCTTTCTGAAGCCAGTGGTGGGGACTAAGAAAGTGAAAAGCCGCCGGGGCAGCACTTCTGTGTTCCTCTGGAACATCTCTCAGAGGACCAGAAATAACTTTGTATTAACCAGAGATGCCGTATCTTGGAGGCAGAAACGGCTACAGCCGTGCAAGTGGCTGTGCGGTGTCCCAACCCGCGGTATCCCAGTCCCGTCCCAGGGCTGGTGACCACTAGATGGCACGGCTGGCCTGGCCTCCGCCTGCCAGCCCCGCAGCAGGGCTCTGGAGACCGACAGTAAATGAGTTTTCGTCACAAGCTACCTAGAAATACATAGCTTTTCTATTGCCTCTTTCAAGTAATTGAAGCCTGTGTGTTCCTCAAAGGCTTTCTTGTAGTAGCAGTAAGCTGTACTTTGTCCACGGACTGTTCTTTTGAAACCAGTGTCTGTTCTTCTCTGCTCCAGGAGACACTTTCCAGAAAGAAAGGTTTGATGAGAAGTGAGTTTTTGGAAATCAAAGCTATAATTGAAGAAAAAGAAAATCAGGCCTTAAAACTAATTGCAGATGAAGAAAAAAGAGTTTGCAATAAGTTTGATTATATTTATGGTATTCTGTCAAGCAAGAAGAATGAAATTCAGTCTCTCAGAGATCAGGTTGAGATGGCACTGACGGAAAGCGATGACATTCTGTTTTTGAAGGTAATGCGTCCTTGAAACGCGATTCCAATTCTTTGTGTTTCTAGAATGCAGAATCACAAAAACCTGCTGTGGCAGTCCTGCTCTCCAGACACTTTCAGTCAAATGATAATGCAGTTGTGTGCAAGAACCTGCTATAAAAGGATGTACTGATAAGTACACGAATACCGATGAGAGAGTGCTGACGTGGTCTTTTACCTGCCCCCAGTTCAGCCCCTGCCACAAGCGGAGCAGCCAGAGAGTGAGAGAACTCACCTCCAGGAGGTGTTGCAGCTCTGTGCTGTGACCCTGTCTGCTGTATCTTTCTCATGCTTCAGATACCAGTTGAGAATTCACGCATGTGGGTTGCTACTGAAATTTTGCCATGGGTCGTGTCCGACTGTAGCCTTTGCTCCTTTGAATTTGAGAGGAATGCACAAAACCCTCCCCATTTAAAGTAACTTGGTTGTATTTTTCTGTCTGCTACACCAAGTGAGCTGCACGCGAGCTTCCATTTGTCATTTCAGAGAGCAGCAGCACTGCAACGAACGGCAACAAAAGACGCTTTCGTCCCTGTGATTGAAATGGACCAAAACCTGATACAAGCCATTTACCAGTCTGCCATTAACCTTAAAGACACTGTGAAACTTTCAGTGACTCAGTTGAAGAAACCAGAAGGTACTGTATCACTGGGAGAGTTGGCATTTTCTGCCTTGGGTTTGAGCTCAAATGAGGGATCTTCCCCCTCCAATCCAAGTATCATTAAAAAAAAAAAAGAAAGTGCAGCAAATACAGTTGGTTAATACAAATTGAGTCTTCCAACTTCTGCAGTCCTCCATTTCCACGCAAGAATGGTACAGTCTGGGCTAAACTAGGAGAAAAAACACGCCATTGTCGCTTCACTTTTACCTATACTTGGATAAGCTGATGAGTATCATGATACTATGCCCTTCTGGCACCGCTCAGTCTTTATTCATTACAGCAGTTTATACTTTTATTATGAAGCAGCGTTGGATGCAGCTAGGATGTGGATTTGAGGTGAGACATAAAATGCTTTAGAGTGATAGGACTACGGTTACCCAGCTGTAAAGGTGCTGCTGGTGTAAGTGTGGTAGAACAAAGCCTTACTTACCGGGTTAAGCAAAAGTGTCTTTTGGCCTGGGGTGTGGGTATCTTCTATGCAGTTTCCATCTCTGCTGAGTATCACTGAAGTTCTAGTCACATAACTGAAAAATAAGATGGAAAAATGTTCTTGCTAATGCATTACTGTTCCTGGCAATACAAACTTTAATGTAAACCATCACCATTGCAGTAAAACCAACACCTGGGAAAACTAGGGCCCCTCCAGGGCCTTCTCCACACAGAACCATTGCTGGAAAAAAGCCTCCAGGACCACGTAAGTACAAAAGATCATCATCCTCTTCTAACTGTGGTTTTACCATTAAATAAGAATTCAAGCAGTTACCCAAGAGCTGTTTGCAGGGTGATGCAGTGATTATCTGTGGTGAGCACTTTGGCGTCGGAGGGGGAGGGTTGTTGGGCTGTCTGGTGATGGATGCCGCCTCAGCTGTAAAGCAGCAAAGTGCCCAGATCCGGCAGTGCGTCAGCCTCAGCGCGCGCCCGGAGCGGTGTCGGTGCAGGCTGTACAGCAAAGCAGAGCCTCCCCGCTCTCTGGCTCTTGCAGGTTCTCACTGGTACTAAACATCTGTTTGATGGATTCGTGTATATTGAATCCTGATTATGAGCTGTTCACATTCTGGTTTTTTTTTTTCCTTCCCCTCCCTCACAAGAGTATACCCAGAAAGAGAAAATCCTTCCCCAGATTCCAGCCATGCCGCAGGTGGAGCCAGATACCAGTAAGTGGTGATTAATAGCAGCCTTACTCAATACTAGCACATTTTGCTGGCCACATCTTGCCTACAGCCTAAGGCTGGGGTGATGGAGACAGTCACCGTGGCAGGTGATACTGGGGGCTTTCAATGTTGTTTGTCCAGATATTGGTTCCAGATGTGGCACTCTAGCCTGTCTGGAATATCTTCCATAGTCTCCTTTTAAAATAAATCCAAGTGTTAAGAAACTATTTCTGTTACTTCCACTGAGCTCTTGACACATGGTCCTTTCCATTCACAAGTCCTAGGCGCGGGACACTCGGCAGGGTCTTTTGGGGATTCTGGAGTTGAAGGGACTTGTAGCTCCTGTTGCTGCACCAGAAGTTCTGTTGTAAGAAGAAAAGGAATAGTCATGGGAACAGGCTTATTACCACTTGCCCTAACACGCTGCACCCTGGAGTAGAGATGAAGCTCCTTCCAGGCTTATGACCCTGTGAAACAGGAAGCAAATAGCACGTTGTGCTTCATGTGTAGCTTTCCGGTGTGGGTGTATTTGTACCTGGCTTCAGCACGCTGGGCTGTCAGCTTTACTGCTGCAGCTTTGGAAGAGCCACGATGATGGCTTTCCAGGTGGCATACTCTTTCCGTGGCTTTTCAGTCTCAGGAGAACTCACAGTTCTTTTTTTTTTTTTTT
>VXBH01006341.1:363428-379452 GCA_013400035.1 Rynchops niger
TTTTTTCCCCCCCCTACTCCCAGAGGAGAAAAAGAAACCTGCTAAAGCTGGTAAGTCCGACCTTTCAGCATACTTATTCTGATTTTCATTGACTGCTCTTAAAATGGAAAGTAGATGGTTGCCTGTGTTGGTGTATTCAGTTGTTCAGCTGTTGCTCTGAGAAGGCTCTTACTAGTCGCTGTGAGAGCGATCAAGCAGGGAAAGAGGCTGCTCAGAGACAACAGGGGATTTTCAAAACTCGACAAGACTGTGAGCAACCTGAGCTAATAGTGAAGTTAACCCTGCCTGGAGCAGGAGGCCAAACCAGGTGACCTCCAGAGGCCCACTCCAACCTGAGGGTGGCTCTGTGTTAAGCATGCAGGTTTCTTCCCAACTGGCCAAACTCTCTTTTCTTCTGTCAACACAGCACCAACCATGGGAACAGTAAATGCTGCAGCTGCTGCTTCAGCTAAAGAACTTCTCGACAGCTTTCTGAAGAAATCCAGAGAGGAGCTTTTGCAGTGTAAGGCACCCAACGTTATGCTACTTAAAGATGAACCTTCTGCACTTACCGTCCTGGTGTTACGTTCCCTCTGTAGTTATCTGACAAAATACCTTTGAGGGGGTTCAGTTAGCTTAGTAGGTAATCAACTAATTGTTACAAATGAAGGAAATTTTTTGGAGGAAAAGGGGACAGGAGGTTTCCAAGTGGTTCTTTTGCCAGATAAATTTAATTAATCTTTGGTATTCTTGTAGCTTTACAAAGGTAAAGTTTGCTTGGTAATGGCTTTGGTTTCCCCCCAAATGGCTTCATTAGGGTAGCCTAGAAATACGATGTAACAAACTGGATTTTTTTTTTTTTTTAAACGAAATGCAGGGTTTTAAGTGAGCCCACAACGGCCTGCTTAAGATGCTATAGCAGATGGCACACAATATGGTATACCTTTTGCTGCCAGATCAGCAGTCCCCTCCTTCTGCCATCATATATTTGGGTGGCGAAGGAATCCCATGGGGATGCAGAACGGAAGGAAACTTGCCCTCCCTTGGCCTGCTGTGTAACACAGGGCTGCAGTTGAACCCAGGAGCTATTACTGTGGCCCTAGGAACTGCCTGCACTGTGGAGGAGAGCAGAGCATGGAGATAAACACGCATAGGAACAAGTGCCTAGGCGGGACAGTATAAATAAAAGTGCTTTGCTCTTCAGTACCTTCAAACAATTCATGTCCTTGCAGATGCTGCTAACATCACGCTGGATTGCAACACAGCTCATAACAAGGTGATGCTGTCTGAGAGATACACCAGGATGTCTGTCTCGGACATCCCCTTGAATTATAACCACCACCCTCAGCGCTTCACCGATTGTTCCCAAGTGCTGGGGTTCCAGTCCTTCAAGAGAGGCATCCACTACTGGGAGGTGGAACTGCAACAGAACAGCTTCTGTGGCATTGGCATCTGCTACGGCAGCATGGAGCGTCAGGGGCCCGAGAGCCGCCTGGGGAGGAACAGCAGTTCTTGGTGTATTGAGTGGTTTAATTCCAAAATATCGTCCTGGCATAATGATGTTGAAAAGTGCTTACCCAATGTGAAGACTACTAAGATTGGTGTGCTGCTCCACTGCGACGGAGGGTTTGTGATTTTCATGGCTGTTGGGGAGAAGCATAACTTGATCTATAAATTCAAAGCCCAGTTTACTGAAGCCTTGTACCCTGCCTTCTGGTTATTTTCCAGTGGCACTGTTCTCACTCTCGGCTAAGTGAAACAGTAAGGTCTCAATCTTAATTTAGTTTGCCTAATAATCAGTCCTGCAGCAAGTCATCTTTGTATCTCTTAGTCTAAGAAGTCTCAAAGATGGTTTGTTTGAGACAAAATATATTAGCTCTTAAGCAGTTTGGGATATCTGCCGATTCTTTGGTCTGAATCGCTAAAGTCTTTAGACAGTGATTTAGTAAAATATTGATGATTGATAGTAAAAACTACGATGAAAGGTTTTGCAACAGACATTGATGATCCTTCTGATGACTAGATGATCTCCAGAGGTCCCTTCCAACCCTGTGATTCTAAAAGCAAAGTTATGAGACATTCAGTCTTTAAATGTCTTCAGTAGCCACTGTGGCTTCTGTGGCTTGCTGCAAAGGATCTCCAGAATTGATTTGCAGATTTAAATGTGTTTCACAGGTAGCAATAAACCCTTTGAGAAAGAAATAGGAAGAATCCTTGACAAATACACATTCCAGGCTTTGAGGTAGGTCCTCAGTGTTGCCGCCTTCTCTGTACACAGACTGTTGTCTGTAGTCAGGATTTACGATACACGTGTTCTCAGTGTATGATTCCAGGAGGCAATACAGAATCTATTAAAATCAGTAAGTTCGGGTCTTATAACACCAAGTTATAAAAGCCAATATGACAAAACTGATCAGAATGGAAATGCGGAGACTTTTAGAGTTGATGGATAAGAAATGGTGTTAGAATCATCAGGAAATAAATGACATCATTGACTCAGAGACTGGGAATACACCGCAGAGTCTTCAGGAAGACATCCTGGAGAGCAGTAGTGTGCACCCTGTAATAACATGGTTTGTGGGATGAAGCATTCTGTCTCATATTCTGACCCAGAACATGCTTCACATCTTCATGCTGAAGGCTCTTCAGTGGTTTTTTTTGTGCGTGTGTGTTGAGGAGTTCAGGGAATGCAGTTTTGGCTTGCATAGGGAGCATAAACATGCTGTTCACTTAAAGCAGGGTCTTCTGTCATAAAGCTTTTCCTCTTTTTGAGGTGAAACAGTATCTGCTGGTGTATCTTCAGTTGTTCAGGTGGTAAAAACTGGATTTCCTACATGCTATTAGGACTCTGATTTGAGGAGTCTCAAGACAGTGTGCACAGTACCTAGTCTCTGCATGAAGCCTGCAGGCAGACAGGTGAGTCATTTGAAACATACAGGGAATTAGCACAAAGGAGAATATACTGCCATCCCCACTGGAATGGATTTTTAATTCTCCTGGTGTTCTTTGCTTTGGGTTGTGGTATGTCTTCAGAAGTCCTCACCACGTACAGAGGAATCTGTACTTCTGCATGTTTTCCTTACAACTTTAAAACAATCAGTAGGCAATCAAGGTATTTGGATCTCATGGTTATTGGGCCTGTATCTTGTTGATGCCTCTGGATGTGTTGGCTCTTATTTCTTGTAGTTAGCCCATGAGGAACAGGGAAGTCTCTCACACAAGAGACTTTCTGGACTTTGATTTGTAAAACTCCCCCTTATGGGACTTGGTGAAATAAAACACAAAGCTACTACTGGCAGTTTGGAAGGGAATTGTTACAAGGCTTGGAAGAACCTCTGTGACTTTCATTCCACACTAGCCAAAGTGCTTTAGAGAGAGACTTGCAGGAATTCAGGCTTGGTGTCTCTCTTTTTACTTGGTTTGTAAACTCTTAGTTTTGTCAAGGATAGCGCAAGTCTGATAAGACGCTTCCATTTCTTTGGCCGGAGTAGGATCTGGAATCGCTGGTGGACCTAGAAGTGCCGTGGCTGTCTCTGGAGTAGTTGTACTATCTCAAGGGTCTCAGCTTTCCAAGGCACAGTCAGCACTAAAACTACCAAACTAAGCAGAACCCTTTGAAAGGTGCGGAAGGAGGATGTGTCCTGCTAGGAGCCAACAATGACTGCAAAAATTTTTTTTTTTTTTTTTCCTGCACTTCCAGTTTTTCAGCAGTGAGGGAGAGGAGCAGTTTCCTCTGAGAAATCCTCTCCCTTCAGCTGCTTGGCTGGGCCACGGGGCTGCAGATCCGCTCAGCAGGTGCTGAGGGAATACTCTGGGTCGGTGGGGCTCTGGTGGTTTGTGCAGGGGAGGAAGTCCACGTCTTCTATTGCTTGCGTCTTGACTTTAAAGGGGGTTAATATTAACCTCTCAGTCTACAGGCTGCTTTAGCCGTAGCCTGGAGCAAAGTAAAGAAGAGCTCTTACTCCTCCACGTTGGACGCTGTTGGATTCTTTACATGTGACAGTAGTGTATGACCAACGGTATGTTTCTATGATTCTATGTAACACAAGGTGTTCTGGATTACCGCAGGCAGTGAAACAAGCCTGCCACTGTAGTCCTGATTCTCTTTTTTTAATTGCTTTCTTTTGTGCTGTGAGTGACTAGAAAGGGTAAGAGTGAGTTTCTGTGACTTTGGAATGAAATGAGAAGTGTGTAACTGAATTGCTGCACTTCTGAAGACTTATTTTGTTTAGCTTCAGATATCCTGGATATATCAAAGCATTGGGGTGATAAACATAAAAAAAAAATACTAGTTACATCATGATAACTAATGGTTCAAAAGCCTCTTCAGCACAACAGAAGTGTTTTTACTTGTCCAGTAACTATCAAAGCTGTACTGCTTTTAAACAAAATGTAGATACAAGCACATATTTTAATTATGCTTCTTTTTTTAGTACTATAAGTAACCCCATTTACCCAATCTAGAAAAAGAACTAATTCTGCTGTTAGTAAAGCCGTGACGATACAAAATGATTTGCATATTAATGTACAACTGAGAGTAAATGGAGAAACACCCACTGAAAATATACTTATCTGTTTAAATCTCTTCTTCAATAAAACACATCAGTAAAATACTGCACTTAGAAAAATAAATGCTTATGTAATTATAAACCTGTTGACTGATCAGCCATGTCCTTCAGTATGAATGCTACAGGTTGTCTCCTAGAGGTGTATCAGCTAGCCATCCTTGTGAGGGCAACAGACAGATTTTCTGCTATCTCTTTTATGACTGTGCCTGTAACTGTTTTAGAAGCTGACTATTGTTGATCTTTTCAGCCGTAAAGTGAATTAATTGCAATATTACCAATTCAATAAAGCCCTAACTCTAAAGGTTTTGTTCTGTGCTTGAAGTTGAAGGAAGCAATAAAGAAGGCAGAAATAAAGATGCTATAGTGTACAAATAACAGGTTTTTACTGCCTAACTCACCGAGTTAGATGAGAACAGGGGCTGGGAGAAGAGCTGCGTAGGCTGTGCTGTCCTCGGGACTGTCAAACCCCTCCTGAACTGCCGCCTCCACCTGAGCTACGCACCCTTTACCGGTAACGCTGCATCCCAGCCGAGGACAACATCCTATCCAGTAAATGGAACTGGAGAGCTTTTCAGCTAAGCAAAAACATGGTCATCAGGCAGAGGAACAACAAAGGACTTGGTACGTGCAATAGGATTGCTTAAAAAAAGCCTTAGATGATGCCCAGCATCTGCCAGTGTAAGTTACACCTGGAAGCAGCAATGGGTAACAATTCCTAATATTACTCAGTGAAGTCAGACTAAAGGGCTTGTGGTTTGCAAGCTGCTGCCTCCTGTGGGGCCAGTGGAAAGCAGCTCCACGGCGGGCTGCTCTGGTGCCTCAATAGGCTTCTAAAAATTAGCCAAAACAAAAGCACCCACAAAACAAGTTAAAAATTGACTTTTCCACTTAAAGTTCTCCAGGCGAGTTAGGCTGATGAAGGTTTTGGGGAATAAACTCTCTGAAGAGTTCCACAGAGTCAGACAAGAGCACTGCTTGATCAGCCTGGCAGGTAGTACAGAAACTAGGAAAATAATTCAAAAATCCTCATCTTCACTAAGTACTTGTCCCATGATGTCCCTGGGATTAAGAGGTCAATTAGGTCTGCCAGAGTTTGGCCTCACTGTCCAAAGACAGACAAATCGATGTTCTGAGCCTGCGTAAACACGAGCGTGAGTACAGCCTGGGTCCTGAGCAGGCACTGAAGGCCCAGAGAAGTCAGCGCGCTCATGACTCACGTGGGGTCTGTTTTCTTACTTGTTAATGTCATTTCCTCTTGATTTAGCTTTGTGATCACTTTTTCACAGCAAAAGGAACAACAGACTTGGACTCCAAATCATATTCTCTGGGAACATATGTGAAAATGTTTATCAGGATGTTTCCTAAAATAAAACTGTATTTGGCTACTGTTTAACAGACTGTATTTCCATACCCTGTTTTGACTCACTCCCACCCCTTCCCCCTTCCCTCCCAGTTGAGTGGCTGCTACTTCTCAAATAATCAATATGTCAGTTAAAAACATGTCACGGTGTGGTCATTGTATGACTCCTATTCAGAGCCCGTGTCATTTAGACTTTCATTGGCAGCTATTTCGTCCCATTAAAAAGTTCAAGACAGCAATTTGTGAATCTTGCTCAGCCAAGTAGAACTGTGAAAAAAAGAAGTTATTTCAAAAGTCAATTAATTGTGGTGTGTCAGAGTGCTCCTCATTCAATGTTTTTCCAGGCCTTGTCATGGGCTCACATCTGTCAGCCCCATGTTTCCCAGGCTGCTATCAGGTGCCATTACTTTGAAAATTATGGGTTTATTCACACCATTTATTGGACTTTGTGTGGTAGACACATTGGTATATCATTTTACGGTGTAACAATTCCATTTACATAAAATATAGGCAATTATGTGAGTTGGGCCAAAGCACTAAGGGAGGGTGGGAGATGCCACCATTAAAATAATAAAAGCTAATTGAAAAGAGGCAGATAATTTACGTGAAAATACCATTATGAGCAATTCTTGATCCTAAATTAGTTCAACAGATCTTTAAGGGGGTGAGTTAGTTGTATTTTGTCTGTTTGTATTAAACTTCTTAATGTTTTTCAGTGTAAGAAAATAATTTGTACTTTTTATAGCACCTACGTTACATTTTAAAAATCAAGTAGTTCTTGGTGGAGGAAGAAAGGTTTTTTTTTGCTTTAGGTTTAGGTTTTTTTCCTACAATTTAAAGGGAGTATCTGTCTGTCAAGGAACATTGTGCTTTAGAAGCTTGATCCTGCAGATCCTACTTTTATTGTCCTGACAAGGTAATTTGTGTATGGTTCCATTCATACAAAGTCGGAAACAAAGTTTTAGATCAAATTATCAGCAACAGTTTTCAATGAAGTGTAACAGTTTCTCTGTCGGAGTCAGGAATATTTCTTGCAAAACCAAATCACCTCGAATTCAAGTCAAGCACTCATTTTGTGTGAACCTGATACTCAGGCAGTTTGGCTGTCCTTAATCTTGGCACTGTAATAGGTAAAGAATTGACGATTTTTCTGTAACTTCTCAAGCTGGCAGTGAAGAGGGCTGTTGCTCCATGGCGTGCTGTGATGATGGGTCTGATGGCACGCCTGGAGCCCCTGCATTCCCTGTTGGCCCCTCAATTCATTTCAGGTACTTGCCTATGGGCAACAGTGAGAGTATTCCTTTAACTAGTGAGATAGCCTTTGCTCAATCTTTAGGGAAATAATTTCTCTAACATTACTAGGATTACATCCTGAGGCAAAAGGATAAATATACTAAGCATTAATTACAGGAGCATCAATTACTTCTCTCTAAATTATCACTACAGCATACTGAAACCAAAACTCATCACTTTGAGATGAAGGGGGAAAAAAAAGGCATTTAGAAAAACCGCAAATATTTTTAACTCTGACTCTCCATGACTATTTTGGAAGCCTTGCTAGATTTCAACAGAATGGGATGAAGACCATTAAAAAGGAAGAACAGGTGGACTCTTGGTCAAAGACAGAAAAAAAGAGAAAAAAATTATTCCTCTTCCCATGTTGAAGTTAAGCATAGAAATCTCAGTGCAGAGTGAGCTTGTGGGAGGGCGTGTTAAAACGTGGTCTCTCTCACTGACAGCAGAAGGTATGAGATATTTGAGTCAGCAGCAAAGCACAGCATAAACCCCTGATTTGGAGACTTTGGCACACAGCTCCTACAGCTTCCCTGTAGAACTCTCCAAAAGCCACGGCTTTGCCATTTCATACTGTGACAGATTTGTCATCCTACTTTGTTATACAAACAGGGCTCTTATCCTTTTGTTTGAGACAAAAGTTGAGCTTAAACTTCAGCAAAAAATATTGAAATGTTTATCTTAAAAATAGTAAACGAATTGGAGAAAGAGAGTGAATGACTCAAACCTCTAACAAAGGCAATAAGCTTGTATTCATGTAATTAATTTCCTCCAGAATGGTGTGTTGAAAATTCAGCGCATTCAGAAGTGCACAGAAAAGGCTAGGTAGGCATGAGGAAAAGACCGACTGCGTTCAAAAAGGGCCAAATCCACCCTGGTGTAAGCAGGCAAGCCCCCATTCAAAGCAGTCAAGACAAGTTAGCCCCCAGTGCCTATTCATGAACTGTTACTTCACCGTGTTGGTCCAGTCATTCAAAGCCTCATTAGAGATTCTTGTGGTTCTTTTGTCTTGTAATGAACAAGGGAAACTTCACGTTCCTCTTTTGATTCTCTATCTACACATCAGGCATGATTAAGTGCATAAAGAGCCCTGCTGCTTTATGAAGTGTTACAGATCAGAAGGATTATGGAAAAGGCTTCACTTCCTTCCTGGAAGACGCTGAAAGACTTCAGCTTGAGCTGCTGAAGGGGAAAATGGTTCAACGTGCTTTCCTCCATAAAGATAATTCATTGGGTTAAATTTAACCACAGTAAAGAAAGAAGATCACTTGTCTGCTTGCAGCTGTTCACAAATGTGTTTTGACTGTAACTTAGGTTCCCCCTTCGCCATACTAGGTCTAGCTCAAATCCTAATGTTGGCACTAATGAGAGCTGGCACCCAAATTCCACCAAGCATTGTCTCAACTCTCCACATGTGAGACACTCATAGTATTTAACCCCTTCTGACCCAATTATCCTATATGCAGAGTTGGAGAAATTGATCCCCAAAGGCTGAACATGGATAAACATACCTGGAGCCCCTGTATAGCCCCTATACTCCCTGTTGGCCCTATTTATCCATCTTAGAGGGAGGAAAATCCCCAGAGTTTTTGAGAAACAGGTGAATGAAGGGTTTGTTTAGTGCCATATGTGGTTCTTGAATACAAAATTATGAACTCCTGGGATGTGGAACTTCCCATAATAGATCTCTGGAACTGTACTGATTATGTCTCCTTTAGGACATCTAGGACTCTTGAAAACTTTTGCCATCTATGTGGAGACCAAGCAACAGAACAGATCTTACACGGAAGACTGCCGCTTTATGGAAGATGCTGACTAACCATTATGCGTGAATTATGGTCAGGTGTAGCTTAAACACTTTGCTGCTGTTCTTCACCTCTCTACCCGCCAGCCCACCTTCCTATCTTTATACACGGGCTGCTTTTTTGATAGTTTGAATGATTCACACCCTTGATTCAATTGGTCTCTGCCCGTTTGCAAGGGGGGCAAATAAAGCAGTGTGGGTGACCCTGGGATACACTGAGTGACATACACACTGAAGCAGTGGGCATTACAAGCTGCTTGCATTAATGCGTTTTGCCTCTGTTCAACCTCTTGTTGTCTGAGAAGACCAAAATGACCACATAAATGCAACTGTTGGCTGCTATTATACATAAGCAAGCTAACCCAGCCAGCGCGAGGAAGAGTACTCCCCTTTAGTTTTTATTCTACTGTGGCTAAAGAAAGGACTCTATTGTTCAGAGTAGAAACTACGTGAGGTAAGGCGCCAGGGAAAGAAACATTGCTTGCTGCCCTCGAAACCAAGTACTTGGAAAACCCCAATATCACTCTAGGCTGACAGAGCTTAAGGCACTGGGAGACAAAATTGAAATGCCCTGACCTAACCACAGCTCCTTGCTGTGATAACGGTTGTCCACCTTGTCACATTAATAAAGTCACTGAAATTAAAAAGTGTATGACCTTATCTTATGTTACTCTTCACCTATTTTACTGCTCTTCTATTGATTCAAGTTTTCCATCTTATCCCAACAGAAACACTACCTGCTTTGCCGCACTGTTACTTACGTCTGTATCTAAACATCCTCAGTCCTGATGTCAGAAAAAATTTGAACCTGATGTAAACAGCAGTAGCACGACTGACTTCAGCATGGCAGAACTCTTTTTGAGTGCGAGCACTCTGTACATTACGTGGTTTTCCCCAGAAAAGTCAGAATATTGGTTTAAAATCTGAAACAAATGAAAACAAAAATATTTTCTCCAAAAAAGCTTTGTACCCCACCACTTGGAAACATGCAGGTACCTCTGCTAATTACTGGTATCAAGGCAGTTAACTTTATGCAATCTAGGGAGATTACAGTCAAATAGAATTAATATATACAACGTGCACAATCTCTAATAAGCTCTTCATTATTCTCACCAATTGCAAGGATTTCGAGTTGCTCATTGCAAGGCTGACAAGCCCACAGAGCTGTGGATTAAATCACCAGATCACATGCGTTTTTAAGTATGTTGTTTCACTTCACGCTGGGTTATTTCAGCTTTTCAACCACTCATTCACCAAGCTACTTATTTGCTTTAAGAAGAACACATTATTTCAAAGGAATGGTGGTCTATGGAAGCAAATATTAATTACGACATTAATGCTACAAGAAACGGCTAAGGCCCCTTTAAAAGGCAAAACCCCACACAGGTTTGACATATACAAATATACAAAACAAGAAGAAAGGCAGTACCTCCAATCTATACTAAAATAACACACTTTATCTCCTATTTACAGTGCAAATACCACCCAAAGGAGAGTACTCCATTTAAAATCTCACACATAGCACTGATCTCCAGCTCTCAAAACCCAAGTACTCTTATATCCCTGTACGTCCTCCAATACAAGGGCCAGTTCGCTTGGGTCTGTTCTCTAAGCACAAACGAGAGCCAATTGTGGACCCAGTGCTATGAATACCAAATATTACATTCTCATGCAGGCAATGCTACAACCAAAACTTCTGATTATTTCAATGCATTTCCCAAACACCTTTTCTCCTCCGGTAGGACAGAGTGCTAGTGTTCACATTAGCTAAAGTGCAGTATCCCTCATTGACCTGTTTGCATGGGGAGCAAAATCAGTCAACAGAGCGCTGCAGAATTACATCAGCTGTGATTTTGCCCCAGAGGGGCAAATCTCCCCACTAATGAACAGAAGACAAAAAACTTGGCAAAGCTGCCAATTGCCTGAAGGTTTAGTAACTATGGCTAAGACTATAGTTAGCATTCATCTTGGAAACTTGGAAGTGATGAAGTGGTGCGATGGTCAGAAATTATCCTGTTAAAAAAAAAAATAAAAGCAGCCATTTGGAAGGGAAATCAAGTAGAGACAGGGGAGGAGGGAAAAAAATCTAGAGAAAAAGCACATAGTATGCATGCAGAAGAGAAGATGTTAGAGAGAATTTTGTAATACTGAGCACAAGCTGCTTTCTATCCACAAAAAAGACACATTTCAAAATTCAGAGTTATTTTGTGAGGCAAAGATGTGAAGGAGAAACTAATGCAAATGTGGATTAAAAGGCAGAGTTCACCGGGCTCACAGAGCCATTATCTTCAGGAAATTCTCCAGGCCCCAGTTTTGGTGAAATTGTTAGCTTTAGTCCTCGGTTTTAACTCTGCTTCAGACCCAGTATCCAAAAACTGGGCTGAAATTTTTCAACTCTCAGCTCCAGTGTCAGTGCTGTCAGTCGAGCTGAAACTCACATGGGTTCGCTCCTCTTTCGCTGGCAGCCCGGTAAATGAACAGGAAATCTTTAAAGCGAGGAGCACAGCCCAACCAAGCTTCGCCAAAGTGTTCATTTCCAGTGAAAAGGAAAACTCCACCTCCCTTCTTCACCTTGCACTGTAGCAGGGTTCGGATAGGGCCTTGCCATTCACCACTTGCTTCATCCTGCCGGAAAATTCTGTTTTTCTGTCTGTAGACTTTCTGGACACTGACATCAACCTGTGACGTGGTTCTCTGAATCACGGGAAACGTTTTGGATAGATCCTTTCACCACTAGATGCGAAGAAGACAGGAGGTGGTTATGGAGCAGCAGGTAAGTAGGTCAGGTACTAGGGTGAATAACTGGAGAATGAAATAATTGGAGAAACAGATTTGTTGCGCAGTTTACATGCCTACCACCTACAGATGGGCACATTTCTGAGCTTACATTGCATCCTTTACACAGAGGACCCCTGTACTAACAGTGCTATGTGCTTGGAAGCATGCTTTATGACTATTCAAATATGAGGAAAAAGCATAAAACTTGTTTGATAATACAAAGCAGCAGTAAAGGATAAAAAAGCGTGTGAAAGAGGTCAGCTCAGGGATTCAGTTTTTTCAGTCTCTGTTCCAAGAGCACAACTGTCACAGACTACCCCCTTCCTGCCTCCAGGGGACTCTGAAGTTTTTGATTTGACAGCAGTAACATAGTTTGATCCAAGAAAAATTAGAATATTATTTGTTTCAAAAAAATAAGAGCTTGTTAAATACTTTTTGGTTAAAGGTTTGTGATTTTCCCCCTCAAAAGAAAAGGGCATTCATCCAACCATCAAAAGACACTTTGGGAGTTGATGAACAACATGCAGAACTTTTAAAGTGGCTTTATCTGAAGTCTTATTTAAAAATCACATAGCACACATGTACCTCCTTTCCCAAAACGATCCTAGCTGTTTTCTGGGAATGAAAGCATAATAAGCCATAGTCTTCCTGACTGAAAGCATCAACTGTACAGAGAATGAAACATCCCATCCGACTGCATTTGCTATCCTGAAGCCATCTTTCTCATTCTCACCGCCCCCTTTCTTCTATTAACTAAATCAATTTCAATCCCATGCCCAGAGAAGGCTCAGAAAGAAACATGCCACCTTTTGAGCCAAGAGCTCCTGAGCAAAGGAGAGGTTACCAATGCAACGGGAACATCACCATGCATCAGCCACAAAACTCATTCAGGTTTGGAGAACTCAACAACGCAAGAGGCAGAAAAAGTTTATTTCTGAAGTTTCTGAGAACTTCCTCATCTAATTCAATTTCCACGGGAATCCAGAATTTTGTCTAACAGATGTCTCTGCTCTCCCTCTGTTTCCCTCTGTGCTTGATTATTTTTAATCAGGTGCAGACAAGTCTATTGACAAGCTATAATGCGCTTGTTCCTGGTGCTCTAAGTTGCTCCTGTGCTGCTCAGGGCCCAGTGACTGCAGACCTCCGTCTTAAGAATAACTATAAAGGCCCTATTCACTCCCAGCGTCATTTACGCTTTCATTGGCAGCTATTTTCTCTAATCAAAAAAGTTGATGATAGCGATTTGTGAGCTTAGGGCAAGGAAGTCAGGCCAGAAATAGAGTCAGTTCAAAGGGCCATTTCTTCTGGTTGGTTGCTGCTGCGAGTGTAAGTGCTCCATTGTGTGCCTGGGCCCCGCATCTGGCAGTCCCTGGTCTTTCAGGCAGTGCGGCAGGATCGCGCCTGGCATGGCAACTGATAACTTCATCAAGGAGAAACAATGGGCGGGGTTCCATCAGTTAATTTAGAAGAAGAAGGAAAAATGACCAGCTCAGGAGCACTCTATAGTAAGCATGCTCTAGACTCTGTTCTCGTATAAGAACAATAGTGTTGGCGTGTGATTTTATCAGTAGCCTTGAAGCGTGGCAAACCTGGTAGGAAAGCAGTATTTTGGGGGTTTGTTTTAAATATGGAATAGGGGTAAATATAGTTCATGGGTATAATTGTGGCCACATGGAGAGGCAGCTCAACAGCTTTAGTTGTACAAAGAGGCACAAATTTTCATGCGCAAAACTATGGGAGTAAAATGAACAATTCACGATCAAGAGAAAAAGGACGTTTATATTGCATTATTAAGTAGAGAAAATGGGAAAAAATTTTAATGTACCATCAAAACAGGACTACTTATTATTTCATAGAATCATTTAGGTTGGAAAAGACCCTTGGGATCATTGAGTCCAACCATCAACTCCACTCTACAAAGTTCTCCCTTACACCATATCCCCCAACACCACATCAAAACGACTCTTAACCACATTCAGGGATGGTGACTCCACCACCTCCCTGGGCAGCCTATTCCAGGCTTATTTCTTATCTTACAGAATATTAACTGCTTTGTCTTCTCACAAGGCATGAAACACAACCAGTATATCACTGGAGGAAGTTTAAATCACCTAAAGTCCTTATCTCAGATACAAACAACTCACTACTTTATAGAAAACAAACAAACAAACAAACAAACAAAACCAAACCAAACTAGAAAGTGTGCAAGTTGTGAGGGAAGAGAGAGGGCATATTCATCATAGGGGAAAAAAAACCAAACCAAGCCACAGATGAAGGTAATAAAAAGGAACATACTGATCACGTATAACCTGTATGTGTGTCTACACACACCTGACTTTGCTGCGTGCGAGAGCCAGCAGCACACCCGAGAGAATTACTTCCAGTTCAGTGTTCAATCATAACCTTTCTGCCCAGGGGAAATGGGAACAGTGAAATGAAAGCTTCTCCCTTCTAGGTTTCATTTCTTTTCCCCATTCTAATTCTTTTTCACACAGGCAGTTTCCTTCTCAGATCAGAGAGCAGAGTCATGCCGCTATTTTAAGAAAATAAGTAAATAAATCCAACTAATCAATGCATAAGGCTGAATGACTTCCCTTTAGTCAGCTTACCAAAATCACTGCTGCAAATGGCCAAAAGAAGTTCCACGTTGCCACAAGGACGGCACATAGCTAGAAAAAAAGAACAGTTTGTTCCTTATAACATTACACTATGTATCGTTGCTAAAGAACTGGTGAATTATGAGAGGAAGTGCGGCACAGCGCATGCGCCCAGGACGGAGCAGGCTGCTAATGGAGAGACAAAGTTTATCATTATATTGCGGTGTTCTCTCCCATGAATACAGGATGTCCCTTAAGGTGGAAATCTGAAGACATCCTGCGCCCATCAAACAGTCAGTGAGCTGGCAGAAGGACCTCCCTCGCCATGACAAACCCCTCAACCCAAAACAGCTCTGTCACTAGAGACACAAGATCACGTATCGGATGCCACCTCAGATCTGCCCCAACAGCAGAGCCCAAAGGCTGGCCCCGCTCCTACCTTCCACCAGGGCCATCTTTTTGAAGTCGGGGCCAGCAGTGCTCTGGTTGCTCAGCAGCTCATACTGGAAGCTGGCTGTCCGGCGGCTGATGTCCCTCTGTGGGCTGGCCTGAAGGAAGAGGGCCACTCGTTGCGGTGTGTGGGCACTGAAGCAAGACACATGGTGGGGTTGAGCTCCTTCTGCCTCGCTTACCACTAGGTGCAGCTGCCCAGCATGCTCCACGTAGATGCTGGCACCCTGGAAGTCACTGGCGGGCTTGATGCAGACAATGGTGTGCTGGGCACTGGAGAGGCTGGGCTCCAAAACGACACGCAGAGCTCGTGCTGGGTACATCCATTCCAGGGAGCCCTCAGTGCAGCGCAGATGGACCTGCTCCACCGCACGGGAACAGGGCTCCCAGCTCAAACCACAGCCAAGACAATACCATCAGTCCGTCACTGGTGATAGCCACGGCACAGGCAGAAGAGCCCAGCAGTCACTGCCTGCCCAGCAACAGATCCTACACCCAACTCTGACCCTCTGCTAATGACTCTTAACTTCTCCCAGCTGGAGGCTTTTCCTCCCATCACAGCTGCAGGGCCAGGGGAAAGAAGCGGGATTGCTCACACCTGGAGCTGCACCAGGGCCTAAGCCCCTTTTGCCCACCTGCAAAACTCTGCTTGGATGCCCGCAGCATCCAGGAAAATGGCAAGAGGGCAACTTCTCCCTGTTGAATAGCAATGAGGACTTTCCTCGCGAAACCACCAGCCAACACTCACTTCCCTGGAAAATCCCACCTGCATGTGGGTAGGGGTGAGAGCCGCTGACTTCCAGCAGAAGCTGCACAACGAGCACTGATGTTACATCTGAAAAACTGGGGTTAGAAACCTAAATTTCTATTAATGCTTCTTATAAGATTTCATCAAAAAACGTTCCTAATCAAAGCAGGCTGCTCTGGCCCTGCTCTTGAGCTCTTGCTCAAGCTGGTGCAAATTCATTGCTTTCAGAAAAGTTACTTTTGCTTGTGTCACTTACGAAAATCAAATCCGTAACAGCAGAATTAGTTAAAGGAAAAGACATCAAAATGGATCGGAAAGAGATAAGATTCTCGAGAAAGCTTTGTTGCGTGTTTTCCTGAGAAAGTCACAATAGAGAAGCCTCCGGCAAGGCGGAGCTGCCGCCGCTCCTTCGCCGGGACCGGCCGCTCCCTTTCCGTACCCCATGGC
>VXBH01006342.1:0-11507 GCA_013400035.1 Rynchops niger
CCCAGCGGTCGTGTTGCGCCCGTGGAGGACGCTCAGGTGGCCGTGAGGGACGGTACCGGGGGTCCCGGCGGCGGAGGGGCCGGTGGAGGGGCAGGACAGCCGTGCCGGCAGGCTTCCCTTGTGCCCGGCGGCGGGGAGGAGAGTGATGGAGCATTAACCGGCTTTGCAGCGAATTCTCCCATCAGTGATAAAAGTGCAAAAAGTGACATTAAAATCCGGTAAAATCACCTGGATGAGCGCTTTTTTCTGACGGGCATTCAGTAAGGTTAAACTGTAACTTTTTCCTTTTAACCAGCTCCAGTAGTTGCCTCGCGAGAGCAGGTGGAGGAGGTGAAGGCAGGCGGCAGTGCCCGCTGCCCCTGCGCGTCACAGGTGCCCGGCCAGGCCCTGCTCAGCCGCACATCTTCCCCAAATCTACCCCTGCCCCCAAAAAAACCCTGCGAAAGAAACTTCACCGTGACGTTAGGGATGATGTTCCGCTACTGAGTTAAAAAGCTGCATAGAAACATGAAGCAAAACCATTATTTCTAGCGCCAGTGTTGGCGGTGGGGTGCTGTACACGTGTGGCTCTGGACTCGGGGCTTCGTGGCTGCTCGCTGGCCTGTGTCCATTAGGACTTAGGCACATATGACAAGGTGGGGGATGATTTAGAGAGGCTGGAAGGAGGCTTCAAGCGTTGGGCACTTGAAACTTGGAAGGCTTAAGAACACGGAAAAATAAAAGATTTTCATGCAAAGTGCTGATAGAGTGGATTCGTGAAAAGCGAAACAGCAGAAGGAATTAAGCTGCCTACATATGGTGATGAATTTTGATTAAAACTGATGAGGAGAGATTAGGTGTATCTGATCAAGAAAATGATGGTTTTGTGGACAGCTTGGGGGCAATATCGCGTGCATGCACACAGAAAGGTATTTCATTTTGTGGTATAAAGGGACGGAATTGAATTGTATCTCTGTTGCAGGGGCGCCGTATCTTTTTTCGTTAGCTCACGGTAGCATCCAGAGGTGGATTTTAAAGTAAAGAAAACCGAGGAGGAGGAGACTTCTCACCACATTGAAACCTAACATAATTGTTTTGGAGAGTATGTTGAGTGATTTAGTAGAAAACAGCTTACGTATGTCCCTGCTTGCTTTTCTATGAGCAAATAAATATTCCACAAAGAAAAATAAAAATCACGTTTCAGTTGCATAAAGTTGTCCTGTCTCCTAGACAAGCAAAAAGCACTGGCAGTGTTCAAGTCCATATAGAAATTGTACTGCAACCAAAAATAAGCAAGTGTGCAAAGCTGCACGCCGCTGAGGAGGCTTGCCCAGATTTTTAATCGTTTGATCATACTTATGTCTCTTTCTAACACGGCATACAGCGTGCATTTCAGGAAAGAAAAGTGTCATTTCTATTTTGGTTTTGTGGAAGCAGATCAGGTGTTTTCGTGCTTCCTTTCTGACGGTAGTTTCCAAATATTTAAAGAAATGGTTTTTTATGGTTTTATTCACGTAGCGGTCAGAGTCTCCCTGGCATCTGAGGTTGGGTAACATCTCTGCGGCGACTTCTGTGGTTTCGATGGTAAATTCATACGATAAAAATATCAAAACGCATGTTAAGCTTTTTTTAACATTTAATAGGAAGAAAGAGTAAAGAATTTGTCATTGTTAGCTCTGTTCCTTTCTTTCTGAAAGCTTTCGGAGGCCCTCTGTTACAACTCCCTCTGTTACCCATTATCAGAGACCCTTGGACACTGTTAGGAAGTGTGTTGAGCTAGGGAGCCACCAGTATGTTCGCAGAATGCTGATTGTGACTTCTCGTTAAATTAAGTTTCAGGCGTTTGCGTGTTTTCCTGAGCAGCTTGAAACAAGCAGCTTCAAGCTCTGTCTGGAGGGGATGGAGATGATCTTACAGACAAAAGGAAAATAACCCTGAAGCGGACAGTGGGGCTGTTTGACTCCTCCGTTTGTGAAGGTCGTACGTTCTTTGGGTGTGGATGTTTGGTCTAATGAAATCTCAACCGCTTCTTGCCCGTCGCTTTGCTGTAAAAAGCCAACCTCAGTCCTCCGCGCTTTCCTGGCTCCTCCGTTGCTCTGTCATAGTACATCTGTGTTTTGTCCTCACCTCTTGGCTCTCCTGCTGTTGAGGCATCCTGGCGTTGTTTGGTGCGTGACCCAGCAGCGGGGCTGCGGGCAGGAGCAATAGCTGGGGTTGTCGGTGCCCCGCAGCTGTAAAGCCTGTTGGTACAGGAGATGGCTCTTTGTACTCGGGGAAAGCCAGGAGGAGGAGGACAGAGTTGCATCTTGTGCTGATGTATGAAGAAGGTGAGACTCAGGTAGTCACTCTGGTACCTCATCTGGAGGCCTGGCCCGACGAGTGGCTGTGTGCAGGCGGTGCTGCAGGCCAAAGGAGATGCTGTCTGTGCCATGTACTGCGCAGCCTTGCTTTAAATAATGGGGGACAAGGTGGTTCACTGGCTTGGTGGAGCCGTTTGGCCAAAGCACGTTACACCTGTGCTGCGTGAAGGGCTCTAACCTTCTCCTCTGCTCCTAGGGGATGGTGTTGGCCATGGTGTTTGAGGTCACGCGTGGTTTAGGAGCTGCCTCTCTCAGGGACCCCCTCTGTTCCTCAGCGCCTTTGCTGCAGCTGAGAGGTTGTGACTGGAAACCGCTGAGGGTTGGAAGAAGTCACATTTAACAACAAGTCTCTAAGTATCTCACCTATATGGGAGTGTTCCAGAACCTAATATTCAAGGCAAGGCAAGTCCTTTTGTACAAGTTCGTTCAATTAGAAATCCATACTGGGTTATTTATTACAGCTGTAGGTGAAGGAAGGTACATACATTATTTATTTCCTCTGCAGTGGATATTTTCTTCGCCGTTCTCATAATGTGCACCTGGTGGTGTAGGATGGGATTATACAATCGCTTGCTAAATAAAACAACAAGTATTTTTGTATTTATTTTTCTACCCCATCTATATTTAAAATTTGAAGCTTATTGCCCCAGGCATAGCTGGAGCAAATAACTTAGTAAAACTACAAAAGGTTTAGTTATCTAAAAGTAGTTCATGCAGTTACCGTAGCAGCAGAAAATTATGACGGATGTTAATCACGGTGCCTCGATGCCCAGAGCAAACTCCATCCAGGTTAGGAAAAGCACTTGTCTGTTATATTGCAAAACTGAAACCCCTGTGTGCGGGGTTTATTCTCCTACTGGAGCGTTCATCTTTGTCCCGTTTAAAGATAGGTCTAGTTTTGCATGGCAGCGTCTAGTTCCTCTCTTCTACATAGGCTTATCACTGGCTGTGGCCAAATTTGGAAATTTGGGTAAAATTTTAAGGTGAGGATAATCCTAAAAATACAGCGCTGTTTGCCTTAGTATTATCACAGCGGAGGGAGTGACCGAGGTTAATTGTACTGTGCACAGAATGATTTCCTTTAGTTCGGACAGGAATGAGGTATGTAAGTTTTCCCAATAACCAAATATTTAAGATTATTTCCAGTTTTCCTGAGGAGTTACTCAACATTACAGCCTCAGTTACACTGTCAGATTGACAAGAGCAGCTATCGTGAATGAGCCGTGCTAATGCCTATACCGGAATGCTTTCCCGTATGGATGCTCTGTTCCAACAAAAGTAGGAAACCAAATTATTTAGCAAATATTTTATAGAGCCCATAAAATATGCTGATTATTCTGGATAAAATGTCAACATGGAGACTTCAGTGGGAATTGTTTGCCTTAGAAGGAAGACAACACAAACAAACCAAAACGCTTAGTTTTTTAAAAAATACGAATTGTTAGTGTGGAATACGAAGAAGTTTTGAACTTCAGATAAAAACTATTAAAATCCTTCTTGTCTTCAGGGTGAAATTGCCGTCATTTTAATCTTCTTTCAGTAACATAGTGTTATTTATTCTGGAAGTTGAAAACTGTTCGGAGAACTTAAGTTTTTTTTTTTTAATTTCAGATCCATTTTACACCTTTTTTAAAATTCTTTTTAAATGTCCAGGGCTGCATCGAGGTAGAAACCTGTGGCACACTTGTCCCAATACTGATGCTGGGTGGGTTTGTTTTTTTTTTTTGTTGGGTTTTTTTTTTTTGCCTTGTACTATGGTGCGAAATGATGAGCTACCTCTGAAACGATCCACATTTTAGCTCCGAAGAGATAAAATGTTACGGATAACAAGCGCAAATCACGTTTAATTAAAAAAGAAGGATTTGAAAAGGAGTACGAATTAACGAGTGCTCTTCAGCACCCGTGGCTGGGCTGCGTTTGGTGAGCAGTCCTGCAAACACCCGGGTGCCTGTTAAGTTCAGTAGCAGTGGGACTGCACCCTTAGCAGGTGCTGGCTTTTAATCAGAGAAGTTAAAGCAACGTCCTTTTTCAGGCAACAAAAAATCAGTTTGGCAAGCAACCAGGGGCTTGGTTACCCGGTGCTTTTTCTTATTGCTGCATAGCTCTGTAATGAAGGAAATGCATAAAAATGTCTTGAAAAAAATGATCAAAGGAGCGTAACTACGGAGGGGGAGAAACTGGTGAAGGGAAAAAGTGTTCTAGAATCTCTATAAGGCTTTCTAAACCCCGTCGTCTTTAACATTACTTTGATATATTTTCTTCTTCCTGATCGATCTACATTTCAGGATGTATCTACGCAGAAAACGAAGGGTATTTTTCTAGCCTGGATGGCCGTCTCCGATGTGGCAGCCTGTGACAGTGCAAGCGTGGGCTTCAGCCGTGGGACAGTTTGTAGGACTGCGCAAGGACTCCCAGTAAATCCTTGGAATTTAAAGTCAGCTTGGCTGTGCCCTCCTGAATTTGGGTTACTCTTTTGCACTGTGCTGAGGCCGTGCCGAGGCGTGCTCGGTGCCTGAGCGCTCTGCTGAGCCCGCCAACCTTTTTGTCCGGTGTGAACACAACATCCTTTCACTGCCAAAAGCAAATGATCTTTTTTGCTCGCAGCTTTATAAGCAAAATTTTATTACACTTCAAAAACACATGCGACTGCTGGGTCACAGCAAATACCCCATACTGGTGTCATGCTCTTATTACAGTATTATTCTGATGAACAAAACTCCCATCAGCTAATGGCAGTGACTTTCTAGTTGTAATGACTTATTTTCCTGTTCGTTAGAAATTTGAATATCTAAAATATTTCACAGTTCCTGAAAACATTTTATTAAATGTGGTTTGTGACATTGAAAGTATCATATAAAGGCGCACCGCAGCGGCGCTAGAAGCTTTTTTTGTGATAGAGGTGAGCTAACTCCTTGAAATCAGCAGGATTTTTTCATAGTAACTGTTTTATGCATCTTACCTGTGGCTGGGAACACCATAACGTGAGTGTATGTTAGAAACTCTTCTACTTGCTGAGCCATAGGAATCGTAATTCCTTTGTAGATTTGTATTTGACAACAGTAAGCCTGTGCACAGTCTATTTTAGGGCATTACGCACAATCTATTTTAGGACGTTACCTAGCTGTTTGTTACATCTCAATACCTTCCACACAGAATATGTTGGCAATAACAAGGATTTTTAGCAAATTTCACAAAGTCTCTCATGTGAACTCGTTCCCGAGGCGTTTGTCCCCTGCTCCACGGAATAGCTGAGAAGCTCGACCCCTTCTGAAGAATGCTCTCTGGGGGACCGTGCTCGCTGGGACTGTGGTGTGGTGACAGTGACACTCGCTCTGCTGGAGCTGGTTGTTCTCCAGAGCTGGGATCCCAGCCCAGGGTGCATCCAGGGTGCCGAGGGATGGTTTTCTCACCATCTTGGAGAGCGCAACCCCCTTCGTGTTGAGCTCGCCTGGCCCTTTGGTAGAGCTGGTGGAAGAGGCTGCCAAGGTGTGAAGAATACCCAGCTAGGAGGTCACGGAGGAGTTCCCTCTTCGTTTCCTCGCAGGCGCATCCCCAAAAAACGATGGGTGCTGGTCCTTGGATGAGGCCGTGGATTAGTGACGTGCTTACAGACCCGAGCACCGAGTGCTGCACTGCAGTGCTCACGTGCTTAAGGTTGCACAGCTGCCTGGCGTGGGTCTCTAACGGGATGTTCGGCAATTTTTAGTATTTTATCCACTAGTTTTAGCAAGTAGTTGAGACAAGCAGAAAGCTAAGCAATAGTGTATTTTGACAGGGGAAAAAAAAAAAATCAGGGTTGTAGAAAGAAAAATATTTTAAAATTTTGTATTTGCAATTGTTAATCTGATCATCTAGAGATATGTAAGGGCAAGTGGAGTTACAGCTGCCTTTATGTTTTTAGTGCATTGCTTGTGGATTTCATTGTGTTTTCCTCTATTAGCAACAAATACACTACATTTACTCTCAGGGAGAGCATTTTTCCTTCAAGTTTTCACCTGGCAGGCTGAAAGGCTGTAACAAGTGGTGAAAAAAAAAAGTGAGATATTTCTGCTAGGAGTCATTAGTTGTGATTCTTTGTTAAACCTCCTTTTTTTGCTGTTAACGTCTCAATGGAAGGTGAAGGAAATGTGAAAATTGGCAGGAACACTGTTCCTATGTCATCTGTGCCATTCATTGGTCTGGAAAAGCTGGATTTGATATGGCTAAATTATAATGATTTTAAAAAGCCCTGGTTACGACATACCCGTTATTTAAAAAAATAATCTTCCTGTGCTCCTTTGGCACAGTGACACCATGTCTGCACTCTGTGTAGGCAGCAGGGTGATCCGGGTGACCAGATGATATTTTTGCTTTTGGTGGGAATTGCACATGGAGTACGACGACGATAGTATGCCTTTGTGATTGTTGGTGTGTATAAAAATGGCACTCATTAACTGTGAGCCATGTGGATGTGATTTACCCTTTCGGCTCGGACCCGCATTGTTGCTGCTGCGGTGCAGAACAGTATCTCATTGTACGTGCCTCGCGCTGGGCACCGCGCAGCCCCCTGCCCTCTGATGCCAGATCCCACAAAGGCTGCAAATGGTTTTCATTATGGTTTTGGTTGAACGCAGAATAACGTGGGAGCACACAAAACAGCCAGTGATCATTATTCAGGAATACAATCCCCATAGCCAGCATATAAGCAATATTTAATCCCCTTCCATTGAACATCTCACTAGAGTTTCTGGATTGGGGCAGGAGGGGGGAAGTGAAGGGGCTTAGACTTCTGTTGCTGTTTGGCCTGTTCAGACAAGGAGAGTGTCTCCTGGATCACCATGCTATCCATTTGTGATTTTCTTTCTCTCCATTTGAGATCACTAAATACCCTGAAATACAATTGCAGCAGTTGCTAAGGAATGTAAAATTAGACTGTATCTAGTGTACTTTTAATTTTTTTTTATCGCTAACACGTGCAGTTCATTGGCTGGAATTAATTGGGAGCAGGACCACTGGAACATCTAGCTCCTTACAGACTACAAATTCCTATCTAAGAAATATTTCTTGTGGAATTAAAGAATGCTGTTGTGGTGAAGAATCCTGCCGGATACCTGAACGAATACTAATCGAGTGTTTTTTCCATGGTCACTTCAGAAATCAAAGTCTCTGAAGTACCATCAAAAGTAGCAAGACCCGGAGGATGACCAAATAGCCTAAGGCTATTCCCGCTGTGCGTAATCTAGCTAGAAAAGAAGTCTGTAGGCAACCTCTCGGCAGCAGTCTCGGTTTGCTCATTCCTGCCCTTTGTGTATGAAACACTAAAGCTTGTACTCTACATTTAGATGCTGACTAGGGGTTAATCATTCTAAAGACTTGACTAATTTCTGATCTAGAGACAAGGCCTCTCAGTTAAGCTTTACTCTTGAGAGCCATAAAGATGGTAGAGTGTGTTAGGGAACATCTGAGAAAGATGACACTGTCCCACGACAGCCCTTTTCTCTAAATTGGAGGGACATGGATTTGACAGATGAACCACTCAGCGGGTAAGGAATTGGCTGGATGGTTGCCCTCAGTTGCGGTCAATGGCTCAGTGACAAACTGGAGACCAGTGACGAGTGGTGTTCCTCAGGGGTCAGTACTGGGACCGGTGCTGTTTAACATCTTTGTCGGTGACATGGACAGTGGGATTGAGATCTGAGGAAGAAATTCTGTGCTGTGAGGGGGGTGAGCCCCTGGCCCAGGTTGCCCAGAGAAGCTGTGGCTGCCCCATCCCTGGAGGGGTTCAAGGCCAGGTTGGACGGGGCTTGGAGCCACCTGGGCTGGTGGGAGGTGTCCCTGCCCAGGGCAGGGGTGGCAATGGGTGGGCTTTAAGGTCCCTTCCAACCCAAACCGTTCTATGATTCTACGGTCAGTCTACGGGATGCCATTTTCTTACAGCTGAATGCGGAACTTTTGTTCAAAAATGGGTGAGTTTAGCTGCTTGAGGAGATCTTGAAACACTCAGGCTTGTTCTGAGACGAACCCATGAATTTTAATGTCAAATTTAATGTCAAAAATGGTGCTTGTAAGTATTGTAAACTTTTACATCGATCATCAACCAACTTTTTTTGATCAGAACAAACACATCAACCAAGTGAAAGCAGATGTACTCCTGAGGAAAAGTCAACAAATGCACTAGAGAGTCATACCAATGATTTATTTTTTCATTATTGGAAATATCACCTGTATTTCCGATATAAGTTGTCTTATTTTCAGTTTCCAGGTGTTGTTATTTTGGTAGTTGAGTTGAAGAGCCTTCTTTCTCGTTCAGATTTTTCCATCATCGTTTTGATGTCCTCCTCCTAAGAGAGCCACCTTCTGTAATTGTGAGATTGTTGGTCGTTTGAGTTCTGCTGAGAAGGTAGTAGAACATTTCTTCTGCAGTCCAATAAATGTGCTTAATCTTGTAGTTCTGTATAGGGAGTTTCTAATGTTTCACCGTATTTCAGTGAATATGTTTTCACGTGCTTTCCACTCAACAACAAATCGTGTTGGGTTTAGTCGCAGCCGTGGTGTGACTGTAGCAGGGCGACAACCCAAGGGGTTGTCAGGGGTTGTCGGCTGTGGGAACAGCTCATGAGCAGTTCTGCAGGAGAGGGTGGTCAGGCTGAGCAGGTATCGTGACTCTAAGGCCATACCCAACTGTCCGTGGTTTTCAGGCGTAAAATACTGTGCTAGTTGGGAAACATGATGTACTGTTACTGCTACAGGGCTTCACGTTCTAAACTCAGTCTGGGTTGTGTTTAAGAGAGGGTAAAACTATATGATGCGACTTCAAAATACAGCAGGGCATTAAATACGCTATCGGAGAATAATCCTTCCCCAGCCTTGCAGAAGGCAAGCTGGAATTGTGGAGGTGAAATGTCTCTGAAATACTTGCTTATTTTATAAGAGTCCCATGTAAGCAATCCTCTACGTTTTCAAAGAATTATGTGAAATAATGTATTTAACTTCTTTAGAGCCTTGGTTATTCATTCAGCAGCGTGTCCTGACGTACCGTGCCTTCTGCCCCGACTTTATCTCCAGTTTACGCTTTATAAACAGTATCAGAAATAGTAGTTTTTTTCATCCACAGTTGCATCTCACCCTGTGGTATTATTCACAGTCCCCTGCAGTTTTACTCCCACATCTTCAGGCGACCTGAGATCACTAAGGACATCCCTGTATTCATCGAAACGTGACCGTTCCTTCCGCGGCACCTGTAGCTTCTTTGCCGATATCGTCTTCGGACCGTCTCTGTGTGTTCTGTAGAACTGCAGAGCACAAAGATGCTCTGGATTTAAAGTTGCTGTGTAAATTCTTAGAGTCAGAACTCTGTGTTAAATACTTGACGTTTATATTCTTAGACGTAGTGGTTAAACACAGAGATTAATACAGAGGACAGAGATGGACTGCAAGGTTTCAGTACTGGCTTTGCTCCTCCTTTCGTCACGTGTTTTTGTCAAGTCGGTTAACCTCTCTCTGGCTGGGTTTGGTTTAACTCTCGCATGCATACACATTAATTAACACATTAATATTTTACATGTGATACGTAGCATAATGAAGAAAATGAATAGCTCATCTGTAGAAGAGGGAGTGAAAGTTGTTCTGGGAGACAGAGTGAGAGGAGGAGCGGGAGGGTCCGGTAGCCGTACCGTGGTCCGTGTCGGATGTATTTCCCGTCCCAAGGGCTGCCTGAGCCTTTCAGCCGTCTCCGCCTCCGAATTTGCTGTTCAGGCATCCCCTCCGCTCCCCTCCTGCCCGGCGCTGGGCGGCAAATCTGCGCCAGCGACCTTTGCAGCACCGCTGCTGGGTGGGAGCCCAGCAAACTTGCAGTTGCTGGAGTCTTCCCCTGTTGTTTGGTGTCTTAAAGAAAATCATTTCTTTATGGCAGAACGTGTGTCTTGAACATACTGTGCTCTGGTGCAGCTTGGCAGTGGTACGGCCTAGCAGATAGGTGACAATCCGCTGTGAATTTTCGGTGTCAGAATATTTAGCTCTCGTTATGTGTGCTATTTGAATCAACAAATCTGGGGACAAGTTGCGGTTTCTGGGGTGCTGCTATCAGAAACGCGGGCAATGTCATTTGCTCACTGTTCTGGAGCTTTTTTGGGTTTCATTTTGGGTTTCGTTTTTTTTCTCAGCAAAAGTTACCTGATTTTACTTCTGGCGTAACAGGGAGGTTTGGGTGTGATCAGCTGTGTTTTCCTCCTGTGTGCTCACTGGAACTGAGAAGAAATTTGTGAGCTGGTTCGCAGGTGATGTGCAGTGATTTTATTCTTCTTATTTTCCAGCTGAATGCAGTCCATTGTCCTTGTTGGATACCGTGCATATTAATACAAAGGAGATGTTTGTGTTTCAGATTCGCTTTTGATGTTTGCAAACTGTATCCTGTGGGGAGTAGGTAAGAAAATCGGTGCCCACCGGGGGGTTGTGGTAGCCCTCCGGACAACCCATGAGTTCAAACGTGCAGCGTGGCTTTGAGGAAAGGGTGTAAAGCTGAGTCCTGCACCAGCTCGTTACTGGCAGAGTGCTCCGGTCCGGCTCACAAACTGGGGCTGCTCTTAACTCTCACCAGCTGCCCACAGCAGCCGAGGACGGCCTGAGTGCTGGGAGATGGCAACTGTGTGTGCCTCGCTGGGGGGGCCCTGGAGTGGTCCTGGGGGGGAGATGCTCTCACCGCCTGTCCAGGGGCCACCACGGGCACGGCTCGGAGCTGGGCAGGGGGCAGGAGGGGGACTGGGGCAGAACAAGCAGCCTGGGGAGAGAAACAAAGCTGTCACACTGTGTGTATAGATCATCTGCGAGGTGACAGCTGGGCTGCTCACTGGCTCTCCAACTGCTTAAGTCTCATATATAATTTATATCACTTTTTATAACACTGCTAGATTTTTTCCATTTTTTTAAAAATTTTGAAATTTCTGAAATTTCTGGGCAGGAGTGTTGATCTGCTTGAGGGTCGGAAGGCTCTGCAGAGGGATCTGCACGGGCTGGATGGATGGGTTGAGGCCAGTGGTGTGAGGTTCAGCAAGGCCAAGCGCCGGGTCCTCCCCTTGGGTCACAACAACCCCGTGAACGCTGCAGGCCTGGGGTGAGCGGCTGGAGAGCTGCTGATGGGAAACAACCTGGGGGTGTTGGTGGACAGCGGCTGAATATGAGCCAGCAGTGTGC
>VXBH01006342.1:21512-32627 GCA_013400035.1 Rynchops niger
GATGATTAAGGGACTGGAGCATCTCCCTTATGAGGAAAGGCTGAAGGAGCTGGGACTCTTTAGCCTGGAGAAGAGAAGGCTGAGGGGAGACCTGATTAATGTTGACAAGTCTCTAAAGGGTGGGCTGAAGGAGGATGGAGCCAGGCTCTTTTCAGTGGTTCCCAGTGACAGGACGAGGGGCAATGGGCACAAGTTAGAACACAGGAGGTTCCGTTCAAATACACGGAAGAACTTCTTTACGGTGAGGGTGACAGAGCCCTGGCACAGGCTGCCCAGGGAGGGTGTGGAGTCCCTTCTCTGGAGGTTTTCAAGACCCGCCTGGATGCATTCCTGAGTGATGTGCTCTGGGCAATCCTGCTTTAGCAGGGGAGTTGGACTAGATGATCTCTAGAGGTCCCTTCCAACTCTAGAGATTCTGTGATTCCGTGATTCCGTGATTCCTCTTCGCCGTGCGCAACAGAAACGCTCTTCAGATTCCAGGGCAAAATGCTCTACTTCAAGCATATTTACCCGCTCAGAAGTATTTTCTTGAGCGACTTCGCGTGCCGCTTTCTGCTCTGTCATTCTTGGGAGCCGGGTTGTTTCCGCTCAGCCTCAGCACGCGTAGCAGGCTGGCGTTTCAAGTCTTGCATCGCAGAGATCCATGGTTTCTGCTGATTGTAGGTCACAACTGAGGAACCTCTACTGAAGTGTGAGGAGAGCTTTATGAGACCCTACAAATATACGTACTGTTTACATTTTACAGTCTGGCATCTAGTCTTCGTCTGAGATTGAGGTCTGTTGTGCTAAGTGTTGCTTGAGACTAGAAGAGGGTCTCTCCTCAACAATGCCTGTCATCTGTAAGATAGAACCAAAACAGAAGAAGTCAATATGATTTTATGAAAATGACTTAACGCACGTTAATGCAGATATCCATAGTACCTGGCCATTTCAGTGCGGATGAGACCATTTTTCTCTTCCATAGTGTTGTTTTCCTCTTTCCATGTTTCCTGGAAGAGTATGTGCATCGCTGCGGCCAACAGGAGCCACTTGGTCCGTGTGTAGGAGAGAAAGGCTTTTATGTACATACATACAGGTTTTATGTACGTACAGATGACAAAACCTAGATTCAACCAGTGTGCGCCACCATGTCTGTAAACAAGTAGGCTGGGCCTATTTAGGAAAAGGATTATTTGCGTTGACATAGGAGGCCCAACTTGGTCCTTGCAGAAATAAACAGAAAGACTTTGATGCTTTCAGAGATTCCAGACCGGGAGAACATCTCCATCCCGTGGGATGCTTGTGGGCAAGCATGAAGCTCTTTTACCTGAACAAACTGAAATATGCTGCAGAGACACAGGAGGGAATCAAGTTTCTTACCACTTTAATCCTAGGTCTCACAGCACTTGGTGGCTTCTCTAAGAGCTGGACTGGAAGGGACAAATATGAGTGGAGAAGAGCCATCCTTGTGTTACGGTTTTGGAAGCTGCTTTAGCGGTTGTGAAGACAGCAAGTTTGATTGGTAAAGGTTATATTTCACTATCATTTCTGTCTTTAACACACAGGGAAGCTTACCGAGAACAAATACATTTGCAGAGATTTCAGCCTTTTTTCACTATTAGAGGTACAAGCATGTGTGGGGTTTTCACGCTGTATTCCTCTGTGTTGCTTCATGTAAATTTTAAAAGATGTGAAAAGTTGCACCTGGGAACATTTATGGAGAGCGATCACATGAGGCCTTCATTCTGTTGCTGATCTGTGGGCCCATTATCTAAAACTTTAGATAATACCAACCTATTGATTGTAGTGAAAAATTCCATCTGATCTAATGGAGTTTGGATCAGGCCACTTTTGCAGATTTAAAACGTAGTTCCGATTTTCCTTACTGGTGCCTGTCATGTTGCTGTTACTGAGGTTATTGCAGCTGTCTCTTGACTGCTGGCTCACGAGACCTACGCGGGCCCCTACGCGGAGGCGATGCTGCATGGGTCGCAGAGCTGAGTGCCGCCAGGATGGAGATAAGTTTTGGGGAAGGGACCATACGCTGCATCTGGAGCGGGTGTGCAGAGGGAGGTAGGAGGTGTGCAGCCCACTCGCGTTGATTTGCTTTTGAATTCTTCTTCCGAGCGCCAGAAGTGGTCTGTTTGGGTATATATTTTGAATACAATACCCTCTTCCTATTTTGTAACAGAGGAGCTTAGGTGCTGTCACGCTGAGTCAAACGGTCTTGGCTGGTGTCTGTTTTGCGGTCATTAGCTAACACCTGGCACATCAGTTGAAGATGAAATGGAAACCGTATGTGAAGAACAGAAGGTAACTGTTGAAAGGAGCGGGGAGAGAAAGCAAGCAACAGAGAAAAAACACGTGTGCATACCCGTTCTTTTTTCACACCTGCAGGCTATCGGCTCACGCCTTAAAGCGGGGAGCTTCGTGGCCCTCATCAACATCTTTTGTGGCAGAGCCCGGGTACAATGCGGGGCTTTCGAACGCTCGCGTCATGGTGGGGTCTGCAAGCCAGCACGGGGGGCTTTGTGACCTTCCCCAGCTGCCAGGTCGTGGTGAGCACCACTAGGCTCCCTGCAATTTCCTCACGTCCTGGAAAAAATGCAAGTTTTATTGCTGTGTGTGGCCAGATTCTCTTGAGGACCGGTGCTGCTTCCTTCAGTTGAGTTACACGAGGAATAAGTTGAAAAAGAAGAGGAGGCTTTTGAGAGGAGGGTTATTTGTGTGTTATTTCTTTAGTGTACTTCTTGACCTTTTGGTTTTAATTCGCTCTAGCTTTGCAATTTTTTCCTTGAGTTTTGTTTTGTTCCTGCTTTTTACCAGCGCCTCTTTCTCTGTTTCCTTCCCTCTTGGTTTATTTCCCATCTGTTTTTGGGAAATCCAGTAAGGAGAAGGGGCAGAGCAAGAATCTGAACAGCTGTAATCACACAGGGCCGAGAAGCTTCCTCGCCAAACAGGCTGCGTTTGGCAGAGCCCCGCTTTCAGCAGTGAATCCTTGGCACGGTAACAGGCCGTCTCCGCAGATGTCCTGCGCGAGTTCTGCTTGTGGCAGAGGGTGGAGGGTTCGACCAGGCTGGCACTGCCGGAGGACAAGGCCAAGAGGGCAACAGTCGAGCGAAGAAACTCAAGGACAAACTTTCTAACTAGGGCACGGATTTGGGAAAGAAACAGTGAAGTAATAAGATCTAACTTCTAATCCCAGCTGGCTTTGGATGAGTCCCTTGATTTCCATTAGCATGGTCCTGCATGGCAGCCTGGTGTGGCTGAGAACAGAGTCAGGCTCTGGTTATCCATTTGTCACGGGAAGATGATGAATTTTGGATATAGATGGGAATATGCTGCTGTGCAAAAAATTGCGAAAGCCACTCTCCCCGTGATGTCTCTGGTAAAGGTGACCTCTTCAAGGTGTTGCTTTTGATGTCGCCCGGATGACAGACGTTGCAGTCAGCTGGAACTGTGTGGCTAAACAGCGGGGTCAAGCCTTTCATTATTTTAAATTATATGACAATGAGATGAAATAGAATTTTGATTTGTTATAAAATAACAAGGGGGAAAAGAGCCTCATCTGGCATTTCTCACTCCCACCCCCTATTTAGAACCCTTCTCAGCCTCAATTTGTTTGTGGTCGTTCTATTCTTACGAGAGTGTCGTTGTTCAGCAGTAGGAATTGGGAGAGCTGGACCGACTTCTTAAGCCTGCCGTGGATTTTCTCTGTTTTCTGCTCAGTGAGCCCCACTGAGCAACTTCTGTACTCAAAACCGGTCTGCAGTGTGGACGGTCTGGCTTAAAATGGCAAACATGGGTGGCTGAGGTGTCTCCATAAGACAACCCAGAGGATGCTCTGGGAATGAACTGACCCTGGCTTCAAGTTGTGAGGTCTTCAGTGTACTTAGGTCTACCTTAGCTGGTACCTTCTCATGAGTGGTGTGTCGGACCGGTGTGTCCTCAACCAGCCTCCGTTCCTAGAGAAATAAAATAAACTGCAAGTGCTGTAACCTGGGAAGCTCCTCAGCAGTCGTGTCCTTACGTTTTGCTTCCCAAAATCCCAACTGTATGAGTTGCATGCAGCCCACTGTTTTCTTTGTTTCCCTTTCTTTACTGCCATCAGTGTCAAAAAATTATGCAGTAAGCTCAATATTATTATAATAACTAATGAAAGATGTCATAACCCAGAGCGTATGAAAAAACCGTCAACTGGAAAGAACCAGTCGGTGGTGCACTTCCTTGGTCAGTACATCGGAAGAGGTTGTCAAAAAATACTCATTTTATACTAAACAGCAAGCCTCCTTCAAATTATATCTTAATAAAAAAGAGAACATCTTGGATAGTCTTTGATTTAGACGCGCTGCATTTTAAATGTATCCTCATTATAATGCTCATCGCTTAACATTAATTTAATGAACATCCTCATGTATACGGACAAGGTTGGCAAATAGGAATTAATGCCATTAAAACCCGCAAGTGTCCCAAAGGAAAAAAATCAAAAGATCTATGAAGAAGACATAGCCTTATTATTTATAACAAGGCGAAGCAGAAAATCGCCAGCCATACATGTTTCTAATTGGCGCGGGGGCCCTTAGCAGGCGCCGTCGGAAGGGAGCAGTGCCGTGCTGCAGGTGGCCGTTGCCTGCCTGGTGGGCGGCTGGGGGGACCTGCCCACGGGCATCGCTCTTGCTGAAGCACAGCTTGCTTTGAGGAGCTTTTAATCTAAGGTTCCAGTCCTGCAGGTGGACCCTTGGCTTTGTTTTGGTCTCGGTTGTCTGGATCAAGACCAGACCTCCTCCAGTCAGCTCCAGAAATGACCACAGTGGTTCATCAAGGCCCAAAAAATACGGACTGAGGGAAGACGTCATTGTTTTCTTGGTGGATCTGGAAAAGTATTGATGGTGCACATCTCTGCTTTTATCATTCAATTGCATGCAGATACCAGAACGGCTTGTTCTGAAGAAACACTAGCTGTCAGATTTTCTCCACAGGCATTGATTTCAGCACACACAGAGGTGGATGGTCCACTCACTTCTTAAAAACCTTTTCTTTTTCTTCCTGAACCGTGATTCAGTGAAGTTATAGGAGTTCAGGTGATGGCAATGACAGTTATTTGTGATCCAAAGAGACCTAAGGGTACGTTATGTTAAGAAAGGGGTAGCGTAGACCTATGTGGACCTGTGCGACCCTCGCAAATTGTCCTCTTACAGGAGTCTTAGGGTGTGGTAGTCACCACAGCCAGCTCATCATATGGGCTTCAGTGGGCTGTGGCTGACACCACAGTGGCCCAGCTTTCCATCTTATCCAGTTTGGGGTGAATTACTGTACTGCAGACTCATTTTCCTCCTCAAGTATGATGGTCATCTGCAGTATTTCGCCCCTTCTTAAGGAGAGCAGTGAGGAGAACTTTCACCATCCTTATCCAGATCCCACTGTACAGTTATTTAAGGGGTCGGGGAGCACAGCTGAGCTTTAAACAAAGGCCTAAGCATTGCCTCTTGGAGAGTTATGCCTTCTACAAGTGCTGCTTGGTAGAAGCGTGCAATGTGCCCTGGTGGCCAAGAAGGCCAGTGCCATCCTGGGGGGCATCAAGAAGAGCGTGGCTGCAGGTGGAGGGAGGTCATCCTCCCCCTCGGCTCTGCCCTGGGGAGGCCGCACCTGGAGCGCTGGGTCCAGTTCTGGGCTCCCCGGTTCCAGGACAGGGAACTGCTGGAGAGGGGACAGCAAAGGGCTGCCAAGATGATGAGGGGACTGGAACATCTCTCTGATGAAGAAAGGCTGAGGGATTTGGGTCTCTTCGGTCTGGAAAAAAGACGGCTGAGGGGGGACCTTATCAACGCCGATACACACTGAAAGGGGGGGTGTCAGGAGGATGGGGCCAGGCTCTTCTCAGTGGTGCCCGGGGACAGGACAAGGGGTAACGGGCACAAACTTGACCATGGGAAGTTCCACCTGAACACGAGGAGGAACTTCTTTGGTGTGAGGGTGGCAGAGCCCTGGCACAGGCTGCCCAGAGAGGTGGGGGAGTCTCCGTCTCTGGAGACATCCCAACCCCGCCTGGACGCGTCCCTGTGCCCCCTGCTGTGGGTGACCCTGCTCTGGCAGGTGGTGGGACGGGGTGATCTCCAGAGGGCCCTTCCAGCCCCTGCCAGTCTGGGATTCTGTAACCAAAGGCCTAGATTGTGCAAAATTTCCTTACAGAACTGAGTTTCAGCTTCTGTTTGAACTCAGTGGTGAGTACACGCTGAAGGACTGCTTGATGCGGGGACTGAGTTTGTCAATAACCGATGTATTTGATGCTTTATTCTTAGATCTCCTCTGGCTGCCACTTGTGCTGTGTCAGTCTCTGCCCCAGGCTGCAGCTAGCATTAATCTTACGCTATGAGCACTGCGTGTTGCTAGCATTTACAATCTTATTGACTGAAAATGAGAGGCTAATACATTGTTCCTGTATCTTCTCTCTCCAAGTCCTGTCAGCGGTGCAGCTCCAGACGCGTTGTGGTGGATGTGAGCAGTCCTGTCCCCAGATGGGTCACAGCGACCAGTTTAATGTCTGTCATCTACGTGTATAATATTAGACTCGTAGGTTCCTGTCAAATGCGGTAGCACCTGAGCATCTCCCGGATAAAATCAGTTGTAATTATCTGATGGCCTTCATGGAGTCTGTTTAGGGTCAAGACTGTGGTTACATGAAAATGTTCTTTGTGTCTGTCGCTGTAGGTTTATACATGTATGGGCGTATCTCTGTCTCCAATGCTGGATAGGTGCGGAAGTGGCTGGGTTTTGGGAGTTTTTTTTGAATGCTGAGAGGATAGGTGATAAATTTGACAAGTTCCTCTATTGATGTCAGAGAATCCAAGCTCATAGTTTTATTCTGGAAACTGGAGTGCCTAGTGGTGAATTTAAAAAAAAAAAAATAAAATGATACAGCTGAATCAGAAGCTAAACTGCAGGGAAAAGTTGGTTTGAAAATTAAGATCCAACTTCCTCTGAAACCCAGCAGAAAGGTATTTGACAGGGAATAAAGCATCCAGTCGTGAGAAAACCTGGGGTAGGTCTGTGTAGATTTGGAAAACAGCCTTACGATTAATACTGCCATGCTTTTATCTTGTCTCAGTACAGGTGTTTTCCCCTTTTTTATTTCATTACTCATATTTAGGTTTCTTTCTATTAATAAAGACATAAGCAGATCCAAGTTTGGCTCCCACAGGCATAGAAGAGGATGGACTCGTAAGAGCAGAAACTGGCTCAGATAATTAAAATATTTGTGTGAGTTTACATTTTGCAAGGCATCTTAACTGAACACCTTTTTGGTAGTTGGAAACGTATTGTTTCTATGGTACCGTGACAGCGGTGTCAGCATCTAGGAGACAGAGCGCAATAGGAAAAGCGCTGCTCAAATTCTTCATATGAATTGCCATTTTTGTTACTGGAGCAGGCACTGTGCAGTAAAGGTGTTTCACAGTTCATTTATGTTAGTATTTTGTCTTCTAGATGGGCTTCCTGCCTCTTTGGTACTGTTTTTGTGTTGTAAATTTACATGTTTTGCTTAAAGCAAGAGTGAGATTAACATCTCTGCTTGCCGTGTGACCTATTTATTGTTGCTTCAGAAAAGCAGAATTGTGTCTCTCTGCCCTCTAGCTCTCAACGGAGTGGGGCACTGAGGCACTGCTGGGGATGACAGCCGAGGTTGGGGCTGCTCCTGGCCACCCCTTCCCAATGGCAACGCCAGGCGTATTGAAGAAGTCACCCGAATGCAAACTGAGTCAGCACGGGCGGCACGGCGAAATGATTTATTGGCTTGCCCACCTAAGGAAAGACCGCCACCGTTTCCTTCGTGACTTTCTTGCCTTTTTTAAGGGAGCGTTCTGAAAATGAAAGCATTAGTTGGTGACATGTAGCGTGTTGAAATGAGCACAGAGACACCTGTGACAGGACGTGGAGCTTTATATTAAATAGATGGTTTTGCATGCAGCTCACCGAGAAGATTGTTGTTTCTCTGGAAGGGCATCCACAGCGTTTATATTGCTGCCTGCAATTTAGTGAGCATCCCTCTTTAAAAAACTGTTATTTTCCTGATGAAATACTGGGGTTCTTGGGTGCTCTGAGGAAGGAAATGGGTTAGCCTTTGGAAATCTAGACACTTAGCTGTGTTTCCGAGAGTCCGGGCTTTTCGGAGCTTGGACCCTCAGTAAGTGGCTTCACTCCATCTGCACTCCAGCCAGGCTGAAGCCTCCGTAAGCTGCCCAGCAGCAGTTCTGGGCTGGCCAGTTTGAGTACCAAGGTGAGTAGTAAATAGCAGAGGCTCCCCCAGAGCCTAGAGCCCGGTGTAGATGCGCAGGGGCTCTGCAGGTTGGGTTGGTACCCACTTGCAATGGAGTCATTTGCAACGCTATTGTCAGGGCTGCAAAAGCTGAGCTTAACCTTTTTGGTGAATACCTAGCGGTTCTTTGAGCTCCTTATGTTCCAGAAGAGCTTCAAAGACTGATGGATTTTGAACAGTTACGTTGAACGTGTTGAATATTAACAAAGTTAGATGTATCCTGGTTGGGTTGACCAAACTGCGACAGATGAGAAGTGGACCTGCATTGATTTATTAGTAATGACTTTTAATAATTGTATGAATAAGCGAGAAGTTATTGGGTTATCAGCATTTTTCAGCAGCTGTACCAGTTCAGCTTCGGAGCAGGCTGCGGGAGGGTAACCCAGGACACCCTGGCACGCTTGAAAAGTAAGAGGCAAGCTGTTTACTCAAAGGATCCTTCTCTCAGGCCGTGTTTTGCCAGCCGAGGACTCAGAGATCAAAAGAACTTTAAGCCCACTGAAACACCTTCTAAAGAGTGGAACGGCGATGGCTTTCAGGTTACCCAGGGAGGAAGCTTCTTGGAGACTGCTCTAGGGTAGGAACAATTAGGAGAAAGACAGCCGTACGGTCGGTTTGGCGGGATGTTTATTTTAAATAAACAGTACTTGCTTTCAGGGGGTTACTCGGCCGCTGCTTACAGTTTGTCATTGCTCCTGGAGGGGACAGAGGTGCGGGTGTGAGGGTGCAGGGGCCAGCTGAGCTGGCGATGGCTGGCAGGGCAGCGCCGCCGCAGCGCCAGGGCTGAGCGCGGTGCCAGCTGGGGTGCCGAGTGCCAGGTGCGGCTTTACCGGGGAGATAAGCAGCCTGCGGTTTCCCCCTTCTTCAGCCGTCTGGCTACCCCGCCTCCCCGGCAGCGTTGGGGCAGGGTTTGGCCCCGGGGTGCAGCGCTCCCCACCGCGGCGGCTCGGGTGGAGGAGGTCGTGTGAGCCTGGGCAGGGCGTTTGGGGACCGGGGCTGTGGTGTTCTTGCACTTGAACAAGCCGCGTGGCGCCCTGTGAACAGACCCGTTCGATTCCAGCCTCAGCGACAGTAGAAGCTCTTTTGTCTTGAAATCCAGTGTCCACAGAGGAGGTCAGGAGGACCTCCAGGTAGCTCCACCTGGTAACTACGGCACAAAGACGCTCTGCAGGTCATGAAGTCTCTATGAGTGTGTATCATGATTGCACAAGTACAGCTCCTTGGTGGAGGCAAACGGATTAGATTCAGGTTGTGCAAAACGTCTAGTTTACAAGTTAAAAATGCCTTTTCTGGGGACAGCCTCCAACATAAATCTAGAATCTGGTTTTTTCCATGAATTTCCCTGACGCTAAACACCTTACGTAAAGATTTGTGGTTTCGAAGCACAGTGAGGGGTTAAATGCAGCACCGGGAGAATTGAATTCTTGTGCAAGTTGATGTCTGTAAAATGCTCTCTTGGCTCTTCCTGGAGGCTTTCTTGATAACTGGGTGAGAACGGGGATGTTGGCTGGCTCTCGCAGCAAGGAGGAATTCGGCGTGCAAAGGAGAAGCGGCGAGGCCAGGAGGAAGGCGTGGACTGCGCGGTGACGGCCGTTCAAATCCCAGGCAGCTGCGGCAATACGGGAGCAGTCTCGGGTGCACCAGAACGCTCTGCAATAAAACCAATGCAGCGAAGTTATTAACTTCAAATCCGGATAGTTTATTGAGGGAGAAAATGATATTACCATCTCGAGTCGTAATACCATGAAGTTGGTGACAGCCACCAAGTTGTTGTCAAGTAAATGGGACAGATTGTTGGTAACTACTAAGTATTCATTTGGACAAGTAAATTTCATTCTACAAGAGGGTCGTGTTTACACCACTGGGAATATGCAGATTGAGTCGCTGGGGGCGTATCGACACTGTTGGGTTCAGGCGCCGACGTCTCTGTGGAGCGTGTTTGTGCCTTAACGAACGCGCCGGTGTGTCTGTAATCACTGGTGGCTCTTCTTAGTCAAACAGCTTTTGAGTTGCTCCTGCTTTCTTATAAGCTTGGCTGCCCGAAACCTGGACTGTTTCATATCTTTTTGAGTTTCTCTAGGTGTCAGAAAAAAAGTGTGTTCTAATTCAGCGCGTTCCAGGGACCCCTTGAAATCATTGGCCATTTTTAACAGACTTTTGATCTAAGGAAAATGAGCCTGATGTCGGTAGGCTTATATTTGCTCTACAGAGGACGTCAGGAAAATATATAGGACTCCACAGACCAGCAAAGGTTGGCAAACCGCTTTTAAGTAATTACATTAGCTAAACATGATATTAAAAGAGATAAAGCGATATTGTTGTAACAGCTCACCAGGGCTCCAGTCCTCTTTCTATATGTTAAATATGTGAAGATCGTTGTTCTCTGCATTACTCCGGCTGGGATAACTGTATGTTTTTTAAGAAAGGAAAATTGAATTAGTCTTGTGTTCAGTACATTATTGAGCACTTTTGATACCTGATATGAAATTAGGTAATGCAGGCTGGTCCTGTGGCACCCAGACATGCCCTTGTGCTGGAATAATTACCAGATGAGCAATTAGGGCTATTTTTTGGTCCTTTGTGTCCCAAGAGCAACCTGGAAGGACTAGAACAGCATACAGAATCTGGCTCCCAGTTAAAATCATAGAATCATAGAATCATAGGGTTGGCAGGGCCCTCTGGAGATCACCCCGTCCCACCCCCGGCCAGAGCAGGGTCACCCACAGCAGGGGGCACAGGGACGCGTCCAGGCGGGGTTGGGATGTCTCCAGAGACGGAGACTCCCCCACCTCTCTGGGCAGCCTGTGCCAGGGCTCTGCCACCCT
>VXBH01006342.1:32984-47364 GCA_013400035.1 Rynchops niger
AACTTGCTGAGGGTGCACTCTATCCCCTCATCCAGGTCATTGATGAATATATTGAAGAGGACTGGACCCAGTACTGACCCCTGGGGAACGCCACTCGTCACTGACCTCCAACTAGACTCTGTGCCCCTAAGCACGACCCTCTGAGCTCTGAGGGTCAACTGCAGAATTGAAGGAGAGAAAAACGCAGCAAAATCTGTGCTGCTTTCCAAGGAACTTGGCTCTGCAGAGCCTGGAAGGGGTCGGGAGTGAAGGGAAGGGACGGAGAGCTGTGGTCGGACGTCTGGATGGTGGAGCTCACTGCCTGCTGTGTAACTGGGTCCGGCGACTTAGGGAGCATCGAACGCTTCACGCAGGTCTTTCGCTAATGGGAGTACGTAGGAAGTAGCACATGGCTCCAAGGCTTCTGAGAACAAGTACCGCTAATGAAAATCAGACCCGGGCTTCCAAGTGGCTTCGGGGAGGCTTTTAAAAATCACACCCCTTTCTTCAGCTTCACTCAGCTGCTCGCTTCAAGGCAAAAAACCCTTCCTCCCCGCCTTGTTTCATATCGGTTTTTACTGCTTCTTATGGGGTGAAAAATTTTTCTTCTAACATGTTCCTTCCTAAGGTGAAGTAGTGGTGTAGCGTGCAGTGTGTTTGAAGGGCTCGTCTTCTTACTGTCAACTTAAAAGAATCTCCCTTACGGTATTTTGAATGTAGGTAGAGGCTGAAAATGAGTTTTGTGCGTCTAAGCCACTGGAGTAGTTCAGCATTTTATGCCTATGAATAGCAGCAATGCAACCATGTAAAAATAGGAACTTTCTGCAGAGGGATCTAAACTTTTGTTTCCTTTGTAAAGTCTTGAGATTAGAGAAATCTCTGGGGACTTGAGCGAGTGGAGCAGATACAACGCGTTCGCAAAACAGGATGTCTTTTTCCACAACAACTAACCTGCTCACAAAAATAGCAACTGAGGACGGATCATCATTAATAGTGTTCAGTGTAATAGAGACGAAACTATTTTACCGTAGGGAAACATATCCTATAATAATAGCCTCAGTTGCTAAATGTGATTTGTTTCTGGTGTTTTTAAACTTGTTTTATGACTCAGGCTTGAACAATCTGGGTATTGCTGGTGACATAAAATCTGTAATCCTCTGAATGTAACTTGCGTTCTCAATGTGCACTTTTTTGTTTCTATGCTTACTTTTGTTTTAGCGTCCCTTGCAGTTTGGGGTGCACCTTCTAAAAACCGCTGTTTTTAAAACTCAGCCTGTGAGTTTTGCTCTCCGGAGAGCTTGGTGCGGGGTTGCCGCTTTCAGCGAGAGCAGCAAGGCCCTGTCCCAAGCAGCCGATCATTTCACATCACTGGCCTTTGAGAGATTTACGTTGAGACCTTTGCAGATACGTCTCTGTGATAAACACGTAGGTGGAACGTACGCTCGAGCGCCTGTATCCTGCAGAGACAGGGTCTTCACACCAGAAATAGGGCAGATTTTTATCTCTTAATCAAGGAGGCACCAAGCACCTGCACTGTCCAGTAACACCAGTGAAGTCCCTCAGCCATTTGCAATTAAAAAAATATTCTACAGCTGGCGTAGTTGGCTGTAACAGTTGTTTTTCAGGGAGGTCCCGATTTCACTCACTTTTACAAATAGTTTTATAGAGGTCAAGTAATTCGTGCTTTCTCCCAAAGAGCTCATTCTGTGCTGCATACCACAACTGCAAACCAGTTTGAAAAAAAAAAAAAAAAATTGCAAAACGTGGCTCAGTCAACCAAAGGGCAAAGTTTACCCCAGACAGCGAAACTTGTACAACTGGCTGAAGTGCGGGGATGAAGGAGCAAAGAGAGCAGCTCCTTGCTGTAACTCAATCCTGTTTGCATTTCTCAGCCCGACTGGAACAAAGAGATTTACACCGTTCCTCTTTTTAAAAGGAAAGGGCACCTACTTTATAAGCAAGCGATTAACTTCCAGTACAATCGCAAACATCAAAAAGAGTGGGCAACACCCCTATGCCCCAAAGAATTCCCAAATAATAAATAAGGTAGAAATGGAGATACATCCCACCCTGAGCCAGCAAGGCCCTCTGGGTGCCGGCCGGGGTGGTGGGACCAGGCTGTTCCCATCAAAGGAGAAGTGTGTCTCAAGAGGAGGGAGAGCATCACTTGCAGTCCTTCCCGATTTCAGCGGCGGCCCTGTTGTGCCACCAGCCCTCAAGTGTTTGACTGATTTTCATAGAATCGCAGAATGGTTTGACTTGGAAGGGACCTTAAAGATCATCCAGTTCCAACCCCCCTGCCCTGGGCCAACACCGCCCACCAGCCCAGGTTGCGGCTTTTTTAGGCATGGCAACTATTCAGAAGTGCGGATGGTGCTTGAGTGACTTGAATACGTGTCCTGTGTTAGCACAGCATTCCTGGGGTAGGCTGTATGGACTTGTCTGTAGCCTGGTGGCAACAGTTGTGCGGGCATTTCCCCGCTACGGTGCAATCCAGGGTCGCACGTCCATAGTTAATGTCCCTAAGACAGCGTGAGATCACCAAGGGTCAGTCTTTGCTGGCTGTAGCGCCTGCACCTTCTCCTGCTTCTTCCTCCAACCTCTTCAGATTGAAGGAACGTGGTCAAAATTGTGTAGAACAGAGACAAAACCCCTTCAAGATTTTTCTAAGCTGGAGGAGGCTAATTCTTCGTGCTTCAAGTCCACAGTATGTTTGCTCTAAACAAGTCCCACCCTTGGGCCCAGAACTGTGGAAACCTGAATGTAAGTTTTAGGTTAACAAGTACCCGTGAAAAGACCTGTATTCGTGAAGGAAAGGATAATGTCGGAAGGAAAACGTGTGTTTGTAAGTTCCCACAGGAGGATTTGCAGGCAGTAGAGACAAACCTCTAAAGCAATAGCTGTGTGTGTAGGTAGCACAACCCAGCACTTGCACCGAGATTGTCATCTTCAAAGCGCCGAGCAAATGTCTGTTAATTATACTACAGCAGCCTTCGAGGCTAGCAGGCAGGTATTAATATTACTGTGCTACGGGTGGAGAAAACGAGTCAAAGAAGTTAGGTGATGTAGTTGAGATTAAGGACAGTCACACCAACCCACTGAACAGTGCAGATTGACCTTGCCTTCGTGTTTGCCTGTTGCCGGAGCTGCTGCGCTCCTAAAGGGAACCGCACAGAGACAGTCGTGTTTTGAAAGGTCTTTCCCTCTGAATTTATGTTTCTGACGGGCCCAGGGTGAGCGCGTGTAAGACGACGTGAAATACTAGCTGTCCAGCGTAGCCGGGGTTATCTCTCATTTAGACCCTCATTCAGCAAGTCCCATGTACTGGACGCTTGCCCCTGTGCCCAAACCAGCGCACGTGGCTTTTCTCCTGCCATTGCTTGCTCTCGAGTCTCCTATTGAAGTGACGCAGGCCTCTGTGTCCTTCTCTTCTCCCAAATGACTTCTGAACTCATTGTTTAGCTTTAACCGTATCCGACAGCAGGCTTGAGGTCCCACAAACTCCTCTATGTTTTGTGGAAGTAGGTGGCTGATTAGAGGAGACAAATCCTTCTGCTTAGGAAAAGGCTTGTCTGTTTGCTCCCTAGACGCTGGAGAGCATACATGGAAGAGCCTTGGTCAGAGTTCACCCTGTCGCAGCCACCAGAAAAACAGCACACGAGACTCAAATCCAAGGAACAGCTCTTTTCACTGCTCTTGGAACGGCTTCTTTCTTCCCCTTTTCTTGTCTTTTTTTAACGTCTCTTGTGTCCACAGCGTTGGCTGCTGCATTTCTGGGTGCTGTGGCGTGGACAGAAGAAGCTGCTCTCGCTTAACGTTGGCCCGGCATCAAAATGTGAAGCGTGAGTCTCTCTCCTGCTGGGAAGTCCCAATTTTCCCGCAGTGCCTGTAGTTTTTTTCGGGTGGTGGAGGCTTCTGAAGCTGGATGGGCTCCTTACAAATGACACCTTGTTGTTAAAGAAGAACATTATTGTGCAACGCATGATAAATGATACGTCAAGAAATTATACCAGTTGTTAAGGGAGAAGGATGAGCTCAGGTTAATTACTAATTATGACCTTTATTACCTACAAAAATGCCATGAGTGCCTCTTCTGCACTGTGACAGCAGCCCCACCTGGGGCGTTGATCCTTTATCCTCATGTGCTGGGGTGGAGCAGCCACTTGCTGCTTGAGAATCCTGGAATCATAGAATTGTCCGGGTTGGAAGGGACCTTACAGATAGATCATCAAGTCCAACCATCAACCTAACTCTGACAAAAACCATCACTAACCCACGTCCCTCAGCACCACGTCTGCCCGGCTTTTAAATACCTCCGGGGATGGTGACACCACCACTGCCCTGGGCAGCCTCTTCCAATGCTTGATGACCCTTTCCGTGAAGAAACATTTCCTAACATCCATCCTAAACCTCCCCTGGCACAACTTGAGGCCGTTTCCTCTTGTCCCATGGCCTGTTCCTTGGGAGAAGAGACCGACCCCCCCCGGCTACCCCCTCCTCTCAGGGAGTTGTAGAGAGCGAGGTCTCCCCGCAGCCCCCTCTTCTCCAGGCTGAACACCCCCAGCTCCCTCAGCCGCTCCTCGCAGGACTTGTGCTCCAGACCCCTCACCAGCTCCGTTGCCCTTCTCTGGACCCGCTCCAGCCCCTCAGTGTCTTTCTTGGCGTGAGGGGCCCAAAACTGGACACAGCCCTCGAGGTGGGGCCTCACCAGTGCCGAGCACAGGGGAGCCAGCAGCTGGCCCTGGGCACCCTCAAGCCCATGTCCCCCCCAGATGCTGAGCACACTGGGAGGTGGGCTTGGCAGCACAGCCCTCTGCTCTCCTGCCTTATAGACCATTGACAACACCTCCAGCTTCTGCAGGCGGAGGAAGGAGTGTGACATCAATCCCTGCTTTCCAACACTTAATGCAATGCCAGTATCCCAGGTTTGTGGCTGAGAATAGAAGTTACATGGATTTGGACTGATTCAGGGAGAGAAGGAGAAGCAGATGTGTGGTTGTGTGAAATAAGAGTTGAAGCGTCATTTTTTACCAGTGTTAAAATTCCCTAAGACTTCAGCATGTTTCTGATGAAGTGGTAAAGGTTGAAAACAGATTTTAAGTTAAATACACAGAATATAACAACTAGCCATAGGACCATAGAATGGTTTGGGTTGGAAGGCACCTTAAAGACCATCCAGTGCCACCCCCTGCCCTGGGCAGGGACACCTCCCACCAGCCCAGGTTGTTCAAAAGCCTGCAGATAACCCAAGCAAAGCCCTCCAGCAGCACCCGTCACAATTCCTCATCTGCAAAAAGGTACAATTGCACTGACCTTTTCGGTTGATAAAGTGTACTACGTGGGGAAATGTGGGCTTTTTCCCAGGCCAGAAATGGGGACGTATAATTAGGGGGGTGAGGTGGGAGTGAGGGTCCCATCTGGAGTCGGTGTGGTCCATGGCCGTGTAGGGACGAGCAAGGAGGCAGCATCACCCCTGGGAGCACGCAGGTGCCGAGCATCCTGGGGATCCACCGGCATTCCCGTCTGTGCTTTCTCAGCCTTTCTCACCAGCCCAATGCTCTGTCTGAAGACCTTGTATTTCATGTCTGGGCTGTGTTTGAAGAGCGCTACTCAGGAGCCGATAAAATATATGGGTTTGGTTTGTTTTCAGAAGGTAAGGTGTTAGCTTATTTTTCCTTCTGCTCTGTTTATGTATTGCCAGATTTTATTTTCTTTCCCATCCAATAGCCTTTTGTTTAGTTGTTTTATTTTTTCATATTTTTTGATATTTGTCTTCTGGTGGATAATGGAGATCACATGGTTTTGGTAGAACAGATAGTATGCGCGTTAATTTTTCTCCTAAAATGACTTAAAATGTCATCTCACTGAAGATGAAAAATCAAGGTCCTTGTGAACGTTTGTGCTATAAAACCAGTTGCGATTTATGCACCTTTTATTACTGTTGCCTGCCTAACAAACTTGTTAACTTTGTCGGAGTACTGAAATCTGAGCATCTCTTCATTGTGAACACAGAAGCAATTGAGTTTTGAAGTGGCAAAGGGCACAGTTTCTAATAAAAATGTAATTTGTAGCCTCTGACTGCAAATGCTTCTGTTTGTGCTAATTCCCATTTAAGTCACTGTAAAACGTGTGATGTATCAGCTTAAACAGCTGCAATATCAAAGGCTTTATTTTTCACTATTTTTTTTTTCTTCCTACAACAGTTCCGGTAAAATTCAAATGCACGAGTAGTAATGTTTCACTTTTATCTCATTATCACATTAGTTTTAGACTGCCTCAACCTGAGTTAAATCACTTAAATGCCATTTAAAAAAAATCAACCATTAAGTTGTTTTAAATCGTTCCAACAAGGTGTTCTTGCATGCACAATAATTAATCTCTTACGCCGTCTTTACTGCGTTTGGGCAAAAAAGGCGGATCGAGTTTTCTATAGGTCGAGCAGGACGTTTTCGATAGGTAGAGCGGCGCATCCTGGCTGGTCCTCCCATGTCCTGCATCCCTACCCTCCGCACCATCCCCGGCTCCGTCCCTGGCTCCCAGCTGGCACGGCACAGCCGCAGCCTCTCAGGCGTTAACACTGACGGGACAGCGGGCCTGGGCTTTGCAGGGCGTCCTGGGAGAGTTTTCTTTCCTTGCTTGCTTATCCTTCACCAAGTAAAAGTTTTCCCCTTCTAATTTGCTTTGGGAACCCGATGCTTTCCCTAAGAAGAATGTGTTTGGTCCTGCCAAACGCCTTAATCGTCACGCAGTTAAAAGGCGGCGGCTGGAGATAATGTAGGGATGGTCAGGGACATCCCTGAATACTTCACTGGAGGACACCCGCTTTGTACCTGTGCGCACCCCCGAGTAGGAAGCCACCAGCGTCCATGAGGTGCCCGTGCGGTGTGACCAGGAGGACGAGCTTAGCCATCTCTCCCGCAGGTGTAAACGCTGCGCTGCGCCATTTCTGAGTTCTTGCAGCAGAGTGGGATTTTGCTGGGATGTCAGCGCGCTGTTTTGGAGTCTTCCGTGGGCTTTGTGAAACGGATTCTTGGGCTGCTGGCAGAAACGAAGCCAATAAATCTGCTCCTGCTGCGGTTCACAAGGCTGCTTCCAGCTCTGCTCCTGCCGCCGGGCCCTCTGCCCCCTCCCCGTCCTTCTGCCTCACCAACGCCTTGAGGCTCCTCTGCTGAACCTCTTCTGTCCGTTTTTATCTCATCAATAGGTCTGAATAGTCCCGGGAAAGCGCTACTGAGGGCTTTTGCCAGTTGTTCTCCGTGGCTGGTAAGGCACCCAGGGCTCATACGGACAGACGGATGTGGGGCTGGCTGCGGCGGAGGCGGTGGCTGGAAGCTGCTCCCCGAGCTCACCGCTGTGATCTGCGCTCTCAGACCCAACCCGGCCGGTCGGGGTCTGGCGGCAAAGGCTCGGCTCGAGTCTTCTTTATGTTTGTGTTTCTCTTTGGCAAACGGGGCTGAGAAAGAAACGGGAGGAGCCAAAGCGGAGCGTTCTCACAAAAAAACATAGATGCAGAACACAAAGCCCCGTTTGTGCTCGAATTTGGGGAGTTGAGGCGGGGAAGGACTATAGATGACTTGGTGTCTCTTTTATGACTGCTGTAGATGACTTTGTTTTCTTCAGCTAGAGAAACGCTTTGGTTCTATTCTATTGTTAATTAACCACTCTGAGAAAAAATACATTTGTAAATTAGGCAGGAGGCCGCCTCGGGACTCTGCGTCGGCTTCTGCCAAGGCTGGCAATCTCCTGGTTCTCATTCGCAGGTGCAACCGCTCTGGAGACCAGCCCAAGGGGAGGTTACTGCTGCGGAGCTGATGGCTCCCCCGCTACCAAAACCTCGCCACGTAAAACCAATACACCCGTCCCGAAACGCTTGTTCCTCTTCTGGCAGGAACGTTCTGGAGGGATTGGCCCTGCCAGTCTGTCTTTAGCTATGGAAATTCAATGCCGCATGCTGACATTCACATGGAAGCCCACAAACAGTTCTGCTGGTAGAAATAGCCGGAGAGTCAAGCTCTGTTCGTTGAGAAAAGGGGCACAAACTGGAACTGGTTCATGTTTTGGTTGAAGATGACCTGAGGCATTTTAATAGGGTGATCTCGGAGGGTTTACTCGCAATTTCACGGACTGCGAGCAACTTCCTGCCTACGAGGAGCTGTAAATGGCCAAACCTCGTTCAAAAGCCATGTTGTAGTTGGAAAAGTTGACTGCATCTTTTAGAGGACTGTTTAAGTTTGAGGTCAGTTATTTTTACTTTTCCACTTTGTTCTAGTTAAATATTTTCACTTGCTCTCAGAACTATAGCTCCCGCCACGCTGAAGCCTTCACCCGGTGCCGTAGCTTTTCATACCTCCTCCCGTAGCAAGCCACGCAACGCCCAAGGGTCTCATCTCCTTAGTTTAGCTAAATATAGACTTTTCAAGCCCTAGTAGAGAGCCTAATCCATACCTTTACTAAGCTTAACAAGCTGAATCCGGTGGCATGAGGAGCTGATGCAGCTTTATGGGTACAGGAATCCTCTACATTCTCTTACGCTTGCTCTAATCTGCCAGGGTTTGTTTAAATTTTTTACTGCTTAATCTGGTATTTTACTGCCGGATGCTGAGGACTGGATTGCTGTGATGGTTTTTCCTGTCTGCAAACTTACTCTTCAGTTTTCCGTGCTGTCTGCCCAGGGAGATCCGATAATTTGGTATTCTTTCAAGTAACTGTTTAATAAAAAAACTGGCCAAATCTGCAGTTGCTTTTACACAACTCAGAACTCATGTCCTGTTCACCAGCCTGTTCACAGCCTGAACTCCCAAAAATCAGAATTTCTATGGCTTTGCAAAGCTTCACTCCCCCTGTACTCGTCGCTTTGGGGGGAGCTGGGTCCCATACACATGCTGGCAGCTGCAAGAGCATGAAAATATCCACTATGGTTTCTGGCAGAATCGTATTTTGACAAAACATTTACAATGGTTGTAAAAAAGATTTGATTCCATATCTTAGCTAGGGTGGCTTTTTCCAGCTTGGTTGCATACGCAATATGGGTTTTGTTGATGGCTCTTTTCTAAAAGCAAGCAGATCTGCGGTTTGTACAGTTAAACATCGCTGTGTGCCTCGGGTTCGAACGTGGTTTCAAACCCATCTTTCTCCACACAAGAGGGCCGTAGTGTATTTTAGCAGTTTCTCCCCCTGCCCCCAGCGTGCAGGTGTTGGCGTGTGTGCTCGTGTACAGCGTGTGCGTGCACGCGCGTGCACATCCCCGCCACGGCAAACACAAGAGCTCCAACCTCCATGGAGCCATGCGTTGTCCTTCCTTTGGCCGGGCACGTTCTCGGCTGACAGCAACCAGCAGTTTCGGGCCTTCTGGCGTCTGGACCATCATGTTTAGTAATTACTGCTGTACCCAATTTCTCTAATTATTTAACTTGTTTGTCATTTTGGACGCTGTGGTGTTGTCCTAAAGAGCTTGACCACAGCGAGAACGGTTGGAGAGATTCTGGGAGCCGCTTGGCGGAGCTGGCCCACCCTGCTGCCTTGCCTGCGGGAGAGGAGCAGACGTCCCTCGGGCGTCCCGCGGGTCAGAGCCAGCACCTAAAAACTCTGAACCCGTCTTCCTGCGCTGATCACCGCTTTGCGCCGCCGGCGGGCTGCGAGGAGGCTGAACGCTGCCATACCCGTGGAGATGGCCTTGCCGTGGCCCGTGCCCGAGCAGAAGAGGTGTGTCGGTGGTTCCTGCTAACTGAAGAGCACCGAGAAGGCGTTTCGGGCTGTGAAGTAGAGAAGCTCCAGGAGTGCTCTTATCGCGGTGTGGTCTGGCCTTGTTTGAGCGGGTGGCTAACATGAGGCCGCCTTTGTTGCCTCCCGTGGCTCCTCTTGCCTAGCTGAGCTCTCGTGGAGCCACGACAGGAGGCTGTATCTCACAGCACCCAGCTGAAACTCTTGTTTTCTGTGTTGCAAACGCGCCTTGCAGCCCGCGCCACTTCACACCGAGCAAGCAGGAGCAGAATCCGGTTTGCTTTCCCTCCGTGGGAAGGAGCAGTGCCATTCTGGAGTTTGATTATTTGGCTGGCTGCTCGGCGCTTGGACGGCGCAACAACTTCTTGTCTTGGGGGCTTCATTCCTTCGCACTTTGGTTTTGTTTTTCCCCAGCTTTGTGCTGCCGTCGAATTGGCCTGCACGTGGTGTGCCCGCAGGCTGCGCTGAGTTGTTGGGTGTGTTGTGCCATCCGAAAAGAATCTCGGTGGGTGTTCTAAGCAGCTGCCATGATACAACCCATCTTCTTGGCAGCCAGAAGTGCTGTGAGCTGTGTGTCGTCTTTTCCTCCTCGTCTTCATATATTGTAATAGAGATGGAGCCTATAGAAGTCTGGCGTATGGTCTACCTTGCCAAGATCGCGCTGGTACCTAGCAGCTGTCTATACATGCTTGGTGAAGTATGTGTTTTGTTAATTAGGTTTACGTGGGATGGTGCTTGGAGAACTTGGGGTAGATACAAAATGGTCTTCCTGGGAGAAAACCCAGTTCTTTGGGACTCTCTGCCGCATTTTAGTGGAGGTCCACGGTGGTAGTGGGCTTCTGATGGACGCTTTTTTGAGCACCACATCAGGAATGCAGGCTGCAAAAAATCCAGTCTGACCGCACTAGTGTAAAAAGCACCTAAGCTTTGCTTTGATGTAGCTGTTCGCAGTGAGCGTAGCTGCACAGTAACTGCACGGCGTAGGGGGGGTTGGTTTTTTTCATTATTAACTGCGCGCCTGCGTGTCTGGAGGTGGGCTCAAGCTAATGTAATATTTGCCTTCATATATTCCAGCTGTGTGGGTGTTGAGGAAGAAGAGGCACCGGATATCGACATCTATCATTGTCCAAATTGTGAGAAAACGCACGGAAAGTCTACTTGTAAGTACACTTGCGCAGCCGGTCCTCAGATACATAGCAGATTCTGTATGTTTAAAGAAAAGAAGCTGCTTTTTTTTTTTTTTGCCCTTTTTTTTTTTTCGTGACAAAAAGACACGCCTAAGTATCACGTGTCATAAATATTAAAATTCAGACCATGAGGTGAAAAAAGATGTAAGGGGGAGAAAACCGTGGGCCGGACCGGAGAAGCTGGGGCCTCAGGCGGTGTGCGGGGGTGTGAGGGACCTCACCTGGGCAGCTTCAGTCCTCGCCCCGGCGCTGAACACGCTGCTGCCTTCCCCGCACGGAATTAAGAATGGTGAAGGCGCTTCGTACCGTGGGCTAGAAAACTCCTACAGAGACAGCTAGTTCTAATACAGCGAGTTTTGGAAACTAGCTGGTGTTTTTTGTCTTGGGATGAGAAGAGTAAGAAACAGTATGTTGTGCTTGGCCGGGATATAAAACCGTAGCGATTTCAGTGGCAGTCAAAATGGTAGGATGCACCGAGGGTGCCAATTCTTGCAGTTCTTTCACAGGAAAAAGTTCTCCTGAGTAAAAGTGACAGTTGATCTCAGTGGGAGTTTTGTCTGGGAAAGAACTGTAGGATGTGTTTGCTTTGGTCAGACGAATTCACAAATTCTTTCTATTATACAATGGGAAAAAAAAAGAAAAGAAGAGAAACCAATCCCTGTAAAAGATGAAGTGCTTGACTTGAAAGCCGTTTATTGTAAATAAGCAACACTGATGCGGAGGTTCTCACTGCTTTGCAACCTTACAGCAACACGCAGCGGAAGGGCTCTGTGCTCCTCGCCCAGGAGCCGGACGGATCACAACGTGCCTTTTTTAGTGCGAAATAAGGGGTGGCTGGAAACTGACTTCTCTTGTGTTAAAACTCAGTAATTTTAAAAACAAGCCACTATTTCTGCACTGCCTTCAAAGTTACAAGTTTAAAAAAGTTCTAGGGAGAAAGGGGAGGAGTCTGAAATGTTCATTTGCGGGGCCAAAAATGGGAATCGTTTTTCCACTGTGACTTTTTTCAAAATCAAGTGTGAACTGGAAACCTGAATGACCTGCAGCTGTTTCTGTCTCCCAGATGGTCTGCTAGCAACATTGGCCTGAGCAGGGCAGCACAAATTGGGCAAGCTGGCAAAAAAACCCCTTGGGAGGCTTGTTCTGAAAGACTTAACAAAATCAATATGTCCCCACAAAATGTTTTGATTTAAACGAGTCAGCCTTTCTGATGTTTTGCTGGAAGATTTCTGACAAACGCACTGGAAGTTGGTCAAACAAATAACCACAAATCATCTTCAAGTGAACAATTTGGTATTAGAATGGGTTGTGTGGAAGGGGCGGGGGGGTGACTGCAGATACTCCCAGGCTGTCACTGACCCAGTATAGAAGCAGCAGCACAGGATTTCTTGCCTCTGTGAGTTTTGTATAACACTGAGATGTGCCCGATGCTTTGATTTCTTTCACTGTGCTTTGAATTACGAATGATGAAAGGCACCTACTTCTCAGTGCGGGAGGAGAAAAAAATCAAGACAGAAGCAGCACAAGTCTGTAATCAGGAATTAAATATCAATTCTATGAAAACCGTGATGCATAATCTCAGAATTTGAGAAATGGCAGTTTCAATAAAAAAAGAATTGCGAGTTTAATGTACCAGTTAAGACGAGGAGAGTCGCATCAACAACAGTCTTCTGATGCTTTGAGAAGGTTTTTGTCTATCCGGTTCTTTTGATCCAAATAAAAATCGGACTTGGCAGTACGTCCCTCAGTCCGCATCGTGCAGCACGGCAGAAAGGGCTGGTGGGGTGCCGGCGCTCGTTCGGGTCTTACCAACGTGTGAGGTTCTCAGCGTGGTAGGAAAGCAACACGATATAATTCTGCAGTACGGCAACACCACTTTGTTTTCTCCCTTCAAATGCAATGCAGAAAGTTTAATGACGTCCAAGACCAGTCATCGAAATAGTCGAGGGTAAAAATTCCGGGAACGTTTAAACATTAATTATTGATAACCGTACCTTGGGTTTTGGTGAAGTGCAAGATCACAGGTTCGCAAGCTGCGTAGCCGTTTTCGCCATTAACTCGTAGAATCGTGGATCCTGTTGAAAAAGGAGGCTGTTATCCTGTAGCCCCTCCTTGCGGAGTGCAATAGGCCAGGGAAGTTAAACGAGCGATTAAATGAAGGCAGGAACAGCTTGGCTTAATGCATTCATTCCGTCAGGCATTTGTATGCAGGGCGTCCCGCTACACGGCACTGGGGCTGTGCTGGGGCTGCTGGGAGATGATCACTTTCATTTGTTCTATTAACTCTTACAATATACATAAAAACTAGTTATCTAGCAGTATCAGTTTTGAAATAAATGAGTAAGTGTTGTTCCAGAGCCAGTAGTCCACTGGTAGGATTTAATTATTGCAAGATTAGCAAAGGGAAACACAGACACCAATTGTCTGTTACGCAACTTGTCTGGATTTAAAAATATATGTGTATTTCTGGAGCACACATTCCGCAATATATGTTTTCCAGATGTCAAATTTAAAAATCATTTTCCTCCTCTTACATTTTTCCACTTTACCAATGTGGCTTAGTGGCTACTATTTCAGAAGATTGCTTCCTGTCATATGACATTTTAAGCCATTTTGGTTTAATGAAATTTGTAGGGACTCCTCTTTGGGAAAAATTACACACATTCACACAAAATTTTCTGACATCATCTAAATAAAATGTAAGTGCGTGCTTTGTTTAGGCAGACTTGACTCATTTTCATAACATGATCCGAAATGTTCGGTTTGATTGCTGTCTCATTTGCAGCAGGGAAAATCAGGAGAAATTCTTCGGAATCGGTGAAGTTACATAAACGTGAGCAAACCAAAGTCAGGCTGAAACTGTTTTTAAGTAGTTACAAACTTTAATATAAATCAACAGAGAACTAAGAGGCTGCTTCTAGGTATCCCTTCGTCATGAATACATTTGAAATAATATACCTTTGAAGTCTAGAATTACTCATTTTGAGATACAGTTCTCCTAAAAATACATTCCCTTTTTCTTCCAGAGGGTTTCCTGTAGAAGGAGCAGGTTGTACTTTCCAACGGTCAAATTTGGACTAGAAAGTTCTACAGAAAAAGAAATCTGTAATCGTTTAAGAAAAAGTGGCCTTTCTGGCCAAAGCTAGTATTTTTTGCCCATGTTAACGGGCCTTGAATCCTTGCTGTGGCGTGCATGGTAAAGATGAAACAAGCAGAGAATGGCTGAAAATGGGCCAAATGTCAATTGTTTGATGTAGCATAATGGACTACAGCAGCTGGCTTGCTGCCGTCCAGGAGATGACACCTCCTGGGAGTGTGCTGGCAATGGAGGCATCTTTGTGGCCTCTGCGGGAGAGGTGGATGGGAGAGGTGGGTGTGGGAGGTGTATGGAGGTGGATGGATGGGAGAGGTGGATGTGGGAGATGGATGGGAGAGGTGGATGGGGGTAGATGGATGGGAGAGGTGGATGGAGGTGGATGGATGGGAGAGGTGGA
>VXBH01006342.1:47952-88248 GCA_013400035.1 Rynchops niger
GGGGGGGGGGGGTGGGGGGAGATGGATGGGAGGGGTGGATGTGGGAGGTGGATGGGAGTAGATGGAGGGGAGAGGTGGTGGTGGGAGGTGGGTGGGAGAGGCGGATGGGAGATGCGGATGGATGGGAGAGTTGGATGGGAGAGATGGATGGATGGATGGGAGAGGTGGGTGTGTGAGGTGGATATGGGAGGTGGATGGCAGAGGTGAGGGGGGGAGGTGGGGGGGGGGAGGGGGATGTGGGAGGTGGATGCTTGCTGGAGCTTGGCGACGAGGGAAATAACTCCCCAATGCTTTTTGAAAAGTTGCAGTGAATTTCTTAATTTGCACTGATTTGCAGCATTTATTTCTCAACGCTCTATGCTATCTGAAATGTAATAAAATGCTAATATGATAAGCTCTTTAATTTTCACTGTGGCAAGCGACACCTGTTTCACTGGGACTTGTGTGAAAAGTCCCAGTGTTTGTTCTGAGAGGGGGAGGAGGCAGTTGGAAGGGGAAGGAGAGGAGGAAGGTTTGGCATTCATGTAGGGCTTGTTTCCTTTGTTACCAGGAGCATTGAATTAATACACTAAGCCTGAGAGTCATTAAGATAAAGAACTAGCAGCTTTAATGAATATATCCAGCTAGGCTGGAGAGCTGCATGGAACTAATAAAACCAACATGCTTTGTGCAAAACCTGGGATGGATTTGTTGGGAGATGTCTTTACTTGAGTTATTCCCGGGTTGTGGCTGGGAAAACAAAGTTAGCTTTTTCCAAACCTCGTGTCTTATAGCTGTGGCCTCCAGATTCCTTTCTCAGTGAAAAAGTACGTGGTTCTGTGTGTCTGTACGCATGGAAAAGAGTGAGGAAAGAGTGCAGTCCGTGCGTGGTTACTGAGGGGTCTCTTTCCTCCCATAGCTGTTTTGAACAGTAAGAAAAGCCTGAGATCTTGATTTTGGGGTAAAATACTGGGTTTCGTTATTTAAACCAAGGGCAAAACATAAAAGAAAGTTGTGACATTTGAAAAGTCTACAAACGGAGGCTTGAAATGGTATGAATATGCACTTGGGACAAAACCAATTTACTACCAAAATGAGCATGTCCGGGCAGGCTGTGGAAGCGGGAACAGCTGAGAGAGATAGTGCTGACTAAGGGAAAAAGCTGGACCAGTTTTTCTTGCTTTGCGTTATCTGTCTGTCAGAGAGGCAGGGCAGAACTGCGTTGGCATTTCACTTACTTATTTGTGCTTATTCCAGCTGACCCTTTTTCCATGATGAACTTGCCTGTGTCTCACGCGCTGCAGCACAGTCGAGGGGCCTTCAGTCGGCTGTCATCAATTTAAGGCCTAAGCCTGGCTTGCCTTTAAAAACCTAGGAATAAGAGGAGTTCTAAAAATTGCATTTGCGATGCTCTTGCATCTTTTTTCTTTTTTTCCCCCGTCTTTTTCCTATTATGTGCATGCTGTGTGCAGGGCATAATTCAAAGCCCATCAAAATCGATGTCAAATCTGCCACTGCTGGACAGACTGATAGACGACGGTAATTCGTGATAAAAATATTCCTAAAGATCTATACTGCATGTTGAGAAGGCAGAAAAGCGTCTTTCTAAGAGTTTTATGAGAAGGATTTTAAGTGTGTCGTCTGGCAAGTACAAGACGTCCAGAGCCTGTGTTTGCATAAAGCCTGCAGTAGCTGCACAGCTCGGTAATTATCCGTCTGGTTGCCCTTATGTTATAAAACGAACACTGTTCGGTATGTAATAGATCTTCAGGCTACAGTATAATTGTCTAATGGTGAATTGAGAGCAATATTAAAATTTGCTGTGCAGCATAGTGGGGGTTCCCTCTTCTCTGCTCGTATAAGAAATGAAATGAAGATTTGTCCTTACTTCAAATGTCTTAATAATTACCACCTACTTAACATACGGTACTCTCCAATTCATTCTTTTTCAGTGAAAAAGAAAAGAAATTGGCATAAACACGATACCGGACAGACGACAGAGGTCAAACCTGTACAGAACGGGAGCCAAGTCTTCATAAAGGAACTTCGAAGTCGTACTTTTCCAAGGTGGGTTGTTCAGCTGTTGAGGTGAAGCCAGTGTAGCCGGTTTCCTACGAAGCTGATGGTGATGCCTGCTGAAAGCATTGTATAGTACGGAGCGATGACGTTTAAACGAGTGCTATATTATTGCAAATGTTCCAGGTTCTTCCCTTTTTTATATTTGTGCGGCTATATTAAAATCTTTTGATTGAGCCTGGGTCCTGTGGATTTCCATAGAAGCTGGTGTTTGTGGAGACAAGAAGAAATGCGTTTGGCCCCCACAACACTCGCTTGCATAAGAAACTAGCCAATTTATGGCGTAGAATTGTCCAGTTCTCAAAAATAGTAATGGTTTTGCTGAAGTCTGTCTCCGTCTTGAAAAGAAGAACAATGACATCCTCAGTTGCTACAGTGACAAAGGCCCTCTTTATTTGGGGTAATGAATAGTGCTAATTGTTAGGTGACATGTTCCACACTTTATTAGGCTGCTTCACAGCCATTTGTAAGAGTGATGATTTTCTTCTTGTTCTTCAGTAGCCAAATAAATCCTTAATTATTAATGACTGATTATTTTAGAAGAATCCTTGGAGACTGGTAAAGTGTACTTTGTGTAAACACAAAACCTCTTCCTTTTTACAGAGGATTTCATTTCACATTTAATTTCAGATACTCGTCTTAGGCTAGTTAAGGAAAAGGCTGAAAATACCTCTGCAAAGTGTTTGCAGAAATTACAGATGTGTTCCACTGAATTCAGGATGCAATATTTTTTCTTGCTTGGCTATTTTTATTTGGGCCTGCTAGACTCAGCCTTTTTTGGTGTTGTTGTATACAGAAAAAATTGGCAGGTTGCAAAGCTAATTTCTTAATCAAGCTTTGAGGCCTAAGCGGGATGATTTCAGTAAGCTGGGATGGCTTCTGAGGTTGCACTCACATATGCAGTAGCTCTGAGTCGCTTACAAATTGTAAAAAAAATACGGACCCCAAGTTTTCTTGTTTGTTTTTTACATAAACGTGCACATAAGAAAATCCTGCTGCCCAATTAAAGTTCCTGAGAAAGAAGGGTCTGTAGCCAAAAGGAGTGCCTGCAAGATTCAGGCCTCCGACATCGACACTTGCGCTGCTAGTGACACAAATTCCTGTTGAGAAATTTTCCCTTCTGAAGAAAATGCATGAAATCTGCAGACGTTCACAGAACAAAACCCAACGCTCGTCAGTCAGAATGTGATGGACGGAAAAAGGGGGTCTCAGTTCAGAGACGGAAACCCCATTTCTGATCCCCAGCACGCGACAGGGAATTACGTCCCACGGTTAGTCCCTTGGCGAAGCTCGGATCAAAGGGAACAGTGGAGAGGGTGTAAAGGCAAAAAATGCAATTCATGTCATTCCACTCCTGCATGTTTAATACCAAAATAGCATTAGAGTAGCAATAGTAGTAATAATTAAATTGATGGTTCAGGTACTTCAGTGTAGGTGCCAGACTCTCCATTTTGTCACGATCATTACTAGATGCTCTGGGACTGATCTCTCTTTACAGCTGTGTGTAAGTTGCTGTGGCACGTATAGAAGCAAATCAGACCTGAACAAGCATGCGAGGTATATATGGGCACTGTACAGCAAGCGCAGGGGTTTAGTGGTGAATCATGGTTATTATCTCCAGCCTTGTTTTTTGCACATTGCTGGCATACGGTACCAGTGCTCACATAAATGAGGAACACTCCTTTTAATTAATTATTAATGAAATTTGCCTCCGGATGAGCCATTGCTGATGCACTGTGGCCGGAGCGACCCAGAAATCAGCTGGGTTACTACAGCTTATCCCTCCTTGCCTCTGGCCGCCTTGTTCTCCGGGGTCGAACCCCGCGGAGGTGGCCTGCGCAGGCCCCGGGCCCGGGTGTCCCTGCATGGTGGGGCCGGCGGAGGAGCCCCCCCAGCGATGGGTGTCGAGGGCTCTGCGCAGGCTGGGCTTCGTGGGGCAGCCAAGGCCGTGAGGCCCAAGCCTGCCGGCTGCCATGGCAGCACTTGCAGCCTCCTCCGCTGTCCCGCTGGTTTTTTGGGGAGCTGGGAAGGCGTGAGCTGTAGTTCGGAACTGCTGCAGGAGAGGGCAGTCATGTGTTAGCCTTACCCGCGTGGGGAGGTGGTGCTTTTTGGGGTGAACCCTCAAGGTTTTGCTGTTCCCTCCGCCAGCAGCCGTGGCCCTGGTTTGCCGGGCAGTTATCAGAGCCTGGCCGACAAACTACAGATGGCGGCAGGGCGCGCTTTTGGGGACTGATGGTCGCTTCACATACAGTCACTTCTCACTCCGAATCCGAAGTGTTTTACTCTTGAAAAGGTCTACAAATCAGATTTGAATTTCCCTTGCAAGATGTGGGTGCAAGTAGCCTGTCGCCTGGTGAAGTTGCCCTTTCCTTCCTCCCTCTGACGCCGCCCCAGCGACTCCAAAATGATTTGCAGAATACTTCCCGAGCAATTTATTTGACTACTTAAAAGCGATTTGCAAAGTATTTCCTGGACAATTTATTTGAGATTTTGTAACGGTTTTAATCTTGCCTTCTTTAGAGTGGAACATTTAACGCTAATTTCTTTAACATTGATCACTGGTAACTCGACAGATGCCTATAGTGGAGGAAAATGTTCTTTCTCCGTAAGCTGTTATTTTGTGAGTTTCCAGTAGTTGGTGCATGAGGCTCGAGTGAATCGATTCGGGATGATTTTTGCGTGCCCTGCGTGTTTTGCAATATGTGGCTTCTTGTCTTTTGTCTTATGCACCTAATTTGCATATAATTGCTTATTCATAACTTTTTCCTTTTACTAGTGAAATGCAGAAGGTGCCAAACTCTGCGTGGAAGCACCTCACCATTGAATCTGTGCTTAATTTTTCAGTGCTGAAGATATAGTCGTGAAAGTGCCAGGCAGCCAACTAACAACTGAGTATTTGGAAGAAAATGGCTTTTCAGAGCCCATCCTTGTCCCAAAGAAGGACGGCCTGGGTTTGTCCGTACCCGCACCCACCTTCTACGTCAGCGATGTTGAAAACTACGTCGGTGGGTATCTGGCAAGCAGGGGCCATTGTACTGTTTGGAGCTCACCTGCTTTTAAAATATATGTGTGTATATATATATATATATATTTTTTTTTTTTTTTAATTTGTATAAAAAACGTAAGATATATTGTAAAATATTGTCTATCTCTTGAGCTATGCTGACTTCAATATTTGTTACATAGTGGCAGCTTGCAATTAGCAATTAATTCACTCATGGTTCTTGTATCAACTTGTGTATCCTCCAGTGAACCTGAGCCAGGCTGCGTTGTACTCCGTAGCACACAGTCACGGTAGTATCACAAACTTGTTTCTTCAGGACAGGTCTTAATTGATTGCTGCCTTCTCACTTTGTATTGAAGGAATTACTAGACTGAGACTCCCATCTGCAAAGACAGTACGTTTTTTAACACTGCTGTCAGTGAGAGCTGGTTTTTTTGCTGCGGGCCGTTTGGGTTCGTTTTGGCATCCTCCTGTTTCTAACCTGAGCAGAGTATTGTACTGCATCTTCTCACAAGTCATCACGTCATCCCACCTTGGAAAACACACCTCAGCCAGGAGCCATGGAAGTGCTCTGAAGTCGCTTGTCTTGTTTCCACATCCTTCTTCCTTTAGCATATGTGATCTTCTCCTCTCTCGCTCCATCCCTCCTCTGTGTCAGTTTCGGTCCGATTCTCTCTCGTTCCAGTCTTTTGTCAAGGCATTGTCCTTTTGGAGCCATGACTCCAGCTCCAGTGTATCTGTTTGTGTTCCATGGTCCCTTTTACCTCCTTGTATAGTCTGCTAACTCCTCCTCCTCCTGCACTCCTCCTTACCAGGCCATTGACCTGTTCCCCAAACTGGAGGGTGCTGTCACCAGCCACTGGTGTTCTTGACTGTGTCTATTGCTTGTGCAGTGATTGTGCGCAGTGAGATAACTATGAATAAAGGAGGATTCAAGACGCCCAATTTTACCGTTCTCTCTATCCCATTGCTTTTACGGGAAACATATTTTCCTTGCTCATCTGCTACACTTAGCAGATTTGCTCATATGACCTAGGTGCTCCGTAGGCATCTGCTGGCTTTCTCTCAGCCTTTAGCTGAAATAATCTACCTTACCAACAAACCACTTAGTGACAAGCTGGAGGGAAGAACATGGGTTGTTTGATCTGGAGCTGGCACCAGATTTGAAAGTGAACGGAACAAATAGGCGCTGGTCTAACCTCCATGGGGTTAGTTCGCTTGAACGGGATTTCCCAGGCAGGGATTTATCTCGCTGTTTTGTAGTTTATTACATTGGACCTAGAATGTCTTTTAGAAACAATCTCAAGTAAGTAGCAGAGGACAAAACACCACAACTAAGACTGCCAAATACATCATTACTGTTCTGGCATCTCATGAAAAAACAAATTGATTTTTTTCCTCGCCTAATGTGAAAAAAGCTATGAATGAAATGCTGAGGGAGGAAAAATAAGGCCAATTAAAATTGGAGGGAAGAAAGACTGGAGAGATGCTGTTCTTGCAGAACGGATAAGAGGCTGTGCTTAGAAATGGGCACTCTTCAAAGCTCTGACTTTCTCCGTGTGTGCTCTGACGTGCCCGGTGTTAAATTCCACTAATTGACTAATACCATTAGTATCAACAGTGGAGATTTGTATCCAACAAGGTGCATCAAAGGAAATGTGTAAGTACTAGCAGCTTATTCTCTGTACTCCAATACAGAGGGGATGGATTTTTGATAGGTGTAATTTTGGGTAAAATAACAGTCAGTTGTTTTGTGGCACACCTGAAATAGCATGTTAAAAAATGGGAGATTTCCTGCAAAACTCATCCTCGATTATAGATTTCGTAAGCAAAAATTTAAAATCGAGCATAAGAGAACTTAGAATTTTGGAAAATCAGTTTGACGAGGTATTCTGTACAGTATTACGCTCTGTCTACATTCACAGGACTCTTACAGGGTGGTGGCTAGGGCTTACTCTGGGAATAAACAGGTATTTGCGTATGATTTTCACCATCCAAATGAAATCCATAGTGAAATTAATAGATTCAAAACAACATTCATCCTTTAAAGATAAAAAACTACAGTAATAACTGTGTCAAGGGCATGAATACAGAAGGACCATTTTACGCATATACATTTTATGTATATACATGTCTTTTATACATACATATATATGTGTATACATGCATAAATGACCGGGAAGATATGAAGGCTAAGAAGATCAGAAAATCAAAAGATTGCGATGTTTCTGGAAATGTTAACTCACCCGCACGCATACAAAATGGAGCGAGTCAGGCTGCCCTTCAGTCTCTCTTTTTCATTGAATTAATTTTTAGGACCGGAGAGGAGTGTTGATGTCACCGATGTCACCAAACAGAAAGACTGCAAGATGAAGCTCAAGGAATTCGTGGATTACTACTACAGTACAAACAGGAAAAGGGTCCTCAACGTGACCAACCTGGAGTTCTCAGACACCAGGTAAGAGTCCAGCCTGCGGCACCGCGCGGTGGCCGGGACACATGGTGGGCTTCGGCTGGGGGAGTTTTAACAGCCTCTGCCCTCTGCACTGGTTCCCTCTGCAGGAGGTGCTGCAGTGAGCATGGGGTAGTGGCTTCTTGTCGCTCTGACTCTCCACTCCATCCTCCAAGTGCAGCCGGGTCAGGCCAAGCACAGAAATGAAAGTGCTGTTTGCTGTATGAGGAGAATGGTACAGAGCGGACTAAACGGGACAGCATTTGTCCTGGTCATTCACACCGGCGTATCACCAGCCGTCAGCATCCACAGATCGGAGCAGAACGTTTTGGCACCGTTCAGTTCTATTTCAACTCTGGTAGTCTAGGTGTAGTTAATCCATTGCAACTAGGTATTAGTGATTTGTAACTAGAGCATCACTTGGTGCTCCAGGAGCGAATTCTGTGCCCTGTCCTGATAGTGAGTGATAAGGAAGTGTGTTCCTGGTGTGATCTGAGGTGCTTAGATACAGCCTGACAAATACTGGTAAGACCAAAGAAAGGAGGACAGAGGTGACCACAGAGGTACAATAAAACTGTATGTGGGTTTCTGGGAAAACATAGACATAAGGCGTCTTATTTTTTAATATTCTGTGTTATTTTTCTGGTGAGGTGGGAATCCTGATGGATATAAGGCAGCGACAGCCTTTCCTCCAGCTTAAGGTGATCTAAAAAGATGGTGACCTCCTTGGAGCATTCTTTTTTAAACGGGTTGTAGAGAAGTGAGCGCCTTACTTGTATAGCGCAGATTTGAGTGCATCATACGTTCCTTTCTGAAATGCTCCATTTAACGTAGGGGAGTAAGTAAATAGATGAGGTGTGGCTCTAGCTATAGTGTCACATGTCGCTGGATGTCCTTGGATGAGGCTTAAGTTTGAAATTTCTGTAAATACCACATGTCATAGTTGTAGTTTCAGTGCTTTTGCGAGTTAACCCGTACTCTGTGTGACAGCAGTTCAGAACTAGAGTGATGCTGACTTCTTGATGGGAAGCTGGGGGGTGTGACGGTGCAGATCAGCTGGGGATTTCACTCTGAGGTGCTTTAGCGACGCAGTGAGCCAGAGGTGATGGCGCTGGCGACGTGGGTATCACCCACCCTCAAGGACAGGACGCCTGCTACTCTCCTCATGCTTTATGATATGTTTCCTACATAGGATAATTAGCTGATGTAAGTGCCCAAGCGTTCAAGTTACCGCTTTGTGCTTTATATAGCTGCATTCATCACCTGAGCTGTGCTTTTATTCCAGAAGTAGGCAGATGCATCTGTAATGTGTGGAACTTCATGCAACTGTGCAGATCGTTCCTACAGTTGTCGTAGTCCTTCTGGGTAGCTAGTACTTCCAGAGAAGGCAGAGAAGGAAAAGATTCCTGTGTATATACAAACGCTACGCAAGACGATGACGAGTGTCAACATAAAAATAAAGAATGGTTGTTTCGGGGAGCATTCCATTTTAGCAAGAAGACTTAACGTAGCCTTAAAAAAGAAGGCTGATGAATAATTACAAGCTCATTTTTTTTTTAAAGCCGTTACCTTTAGCCCTGTAGTTAGTGTTTTAGTGGTGCGCACCCATTTCTGCAGAAAGCATCTCTGGTAATTACAGGCTTCAAAGATTACCAGTATCTTCAGCTGAGATTTTTTTAGCTTTCTGTCATTATCCCCGAATAACGGGAGGTCTTTTGTTCTGCAGGACTGCTGGAGCTGTCACTCGTATGCTGCCAAGTTAGACATTAACTAGCAAATATTTTATTTCTTAACATAGGCAGTGACACTTTAATTGAATGCAGTGCTCCATCTTTCCCTGCCATTTTAAAGGGAGCTATTGTTATCAGTGTTTGACAGTGAGCATAAATGACACATGGGAGCATTTAATTTTAGTTTGAAGTGCAGCTACTCTTGCTGACGTGGTACTTTAGAGTGTCCAAGAGTGAACCTCCACCCCCTGCAAGTATTGGTCCAAATCTTGGACAATTTAAATATAAAATTTAGCACGTTCTGGGATGAGGCACTTCTAATACCTGTTTATCGTGCCACTGCGTTGTCTTAGCTGTGATTAATAGTATCGATTATATATTTAATATAGAAATAATATAGAAAAAAAATATATACAACGTAAGTCTATGCAGAATGTAAATATATTCATTTGTATAAATCATATAAATAAATGTTATATATGTTTTATTTTAAATATATTCACATTATCAACCCACATTAGACTTTTTCCTTCTTCTGAGCTTTTAATGTAATTTAGTCAGTCCAAATGAAAAGATCACTGTGATTTTCAGCATCAGAACGAAGACTTACTTACTCCTTGAGTATTAATGATATTGTTGTTAGGATTTTTAATACTAAGCTTAACTTGCAAATTTTTAAGCTTTGCCAGACCATTGATCTAAGAGAGCACACCTTTCCCTGCCCCCTCTGAAGGGGGCTGGAAAAGTGGCTGTGATAACAGCGCTTTTGATAACTGCGCCTACGCAGCAAGAGGCAGGGACTGGAAAAATATAAACAGCATATGCTTGACCGTAAATACTGCTATTGAAAGAAGTCGAAGGATCATTGCTAAGTCGTCATACTTAGAAAGCTTTAAATCTGGGTCTGTAAACAGTTCTCACAATTTTTCTGAATGAAGAGCCGTTCCACTGCCGTGTAAGGAGCTGCTTCAGATTGCCGTGCAAGTGTGAGAGCCGCTTTTCGTTCTGTCAGAGTCCTTGTGCTCTTTTTTAAAAGGATGCGTGTTTCTTTTCAATTCTCTCTGTAAAGGATGTCCAGTTTCGTAGAGCCTCCAGATATAGTTAAGAAGTTGTCCTGGGTGGAAAACTATTGGCCTGATGATGCTCTTCTGGCTAAACCCAAAGTTACCAAGTACTGCCTGATCTGCGTGAAGGACAGCTACACAGATTTCCACATAGATTCGGGAGGAGCTTCTGCATGGTACCATGTGCTGAAGGTGAGGGGTCCTGTTTTTGCAGTGTATCCGGTAATGAACTAAATTCTACATGCAAAGACCGTTCTAAAATTCTCTCAAGAATACAGGTCTCGGTTTTTTTTCCCCACAGTCCTGTTGTATCCGTAAGAAATAGGCAGAGCCTTAACTGCTGTAAGCGGGTACGCTCTCAGTGGTGCCAGGGTCTGCTGAGGGAGGAGGTTGTCTGCGTGCTTTCGCTGTATTCGGATTTTAATATTTGTTTCATGCCTTTTGCACATGCATCACCTAAGACCTGAAAGATATTACGTCCTGCTTTTGCAGGATAATGGAATCTGGCACTGTAAACTTTTTGCAACATCAGTCCCGCAAGTCTGAGAAAATGTGGTCAGCTAGTGATTTAATTATTTCAGCCACTCTGTACAAAGCCGACAAGCAAATTCTACTTCAATAGCGTTAAAATATATAATGCTATATATTTCTTTAGATAAATATTTGTGTGTGCGTGTGTGCGCATGACTCTGTGCCAGCGCAGCAGTGCATGGTTTGGCTGCTTGTTGCTAATTTTTATATTGTTCTAATTCAGGGAGAAAAGATATTTTATCTCATCAAACCGGCCTCCGCAAATATTTCTCTTTATGAACGCTGGCAATCGGCAGCAAACCACAGTGAGATGTTTTTTGCAGACCAAGTAGATAAATGTTACAAGTGCACAGTTAAACAAGGACAGACGCTCTTCATTCCATCAGGTGAGCAGGCTGTTGCAGGTGAGGTTTCCTGCTCTTTTTAGAGCTGCTGAAATAGCGGGTCCAAAATGCCAGAGGGATGTGATCTGACCACATTCTCTGACAAAGTATGAAGTCTCATTCTCAGTAGAAGCGTAATTGCATACGTTTGCAAAAAATACCCAAACCAAACCTGGACTTTTACTGCTTTCTGTCAATATTGTAGCACCCTCTTAAAAATACAACTAGTGGGTAGAGTGTTCCACTCCTGGTCTAGCTGGGTTGCAGTGAGTTTTCTCCCTATACCCAGGCATGACGTAGGTGATTTTTGCCATCTAACAGAGAATTCATGTTGAATTACTTGCTGACCGTCGCTCCCCACAAAATCCTTTTCATAGTCATTGATTCCCTGTGGCACTAAGGAACTGTAGGTGCCTGCTGGAGCGTGAGTGTGCGTTTGTCGTTTCACATGAGGCTGAAGACTGGGTGTCACAGGTTTTTACGGGTAACTTGATAGACTCAGGCTTTCATTGCAGGTTAGGGATGGTGGATTTTGTGTTTCTCAGTGCCTGGTAGGATCTTCGTAAGGACAGGGAGTTGATGAGCAGATAGCGCAGAGATTTAAGTGAACGCAGTTCTACTCTTGCCCCTGTCCCTCACCTTCCTCTCACCATGAACAATTATTTCCTCAGTTGCATTGGTTACAGCCCTCCCTGTTACCTCAAAATCCCTGAGAAGGATTTTCTCTCCCTCTATGTGCCTTTAAACAATGCACTGCCCACTCGATCCATAATCTGAGCTGAGGTTTCCAGGCAGTGTGACTAGCAGCACTGGTACTTGGGTTTTGGGGGCAGCGTCCAGCAGTGCCGTTTTTCTGTGTGTGAGTATGTCTTGCACTTAAATTTTACTTTGCCTGTAAAAAGTGGGAAGTAGGTACTTCTCTCATGACCATATGTGGAGCAGATGGTGGAATAATTTATAGAGATTCACTAATTCAAGTAGACTTTTGTATGAAAATAAGTGTTTGGAAAACACCTGTTCCTGGCACTACAATAAAGTCAATGTCAGGAGCTGTCACAGATTTCGTGGTGATGAGAAAACAGGCACTGCTTTCTCGTGTGCCACTGTAGCTGCTGCTGCTTTTCACAGAAACAAGAAAGTAATGTCAGCGGGAGCAGGATGTCCCTTTCCACTGTCTGCCGCCGCTGAAGGTAGCCCTGGGATTGGGAGTCCGAGGTGCCTAGCACCTTCCCGGGCTGGGCCTTTATCGTGCAAAAGAAACAAGGGGCCAGATGCAACTTTGTTCAAAGCGTAGGCAGTTCTGGTGCTGACTTGGGCTGAAGAGTTGTGTCGGTACCTAGGAAGTAAGTTGCTAAGTATAAACATCGTATTGTGAATAAAGTCTTCATTACTGTGATTCCAGTTTTTATCCTCAGGACTCTTTCTCTTTCAGGTTGGATTTATGCAACTCTAACACCTGTAGACTGCCTGGCCTTTGCAGGACATTTTCTACATAGTCTAAGTGTTGAAATGCAGATGAGGTAATCTGTCTTTGAAATCTAAAGTTAGGAAGAGGCTCCGTGTTTGATAAATTGGCCGTCTTCTCTCCTATTAATTAACCTACACTTACAGTAATGTTGATGTAGCGCTATTGGGCAAGTTTGGAAAGTGTACCCACATTTGTTCCCTTCGACCGCGTTCTCCCGTGCTGAGTTATTCCAAGCTGTCCTTACGCCTATTGCATAGCGCATGGAAGGATGCGTGAGGTGCTTGGGTTGATGTGGCCAAGTCCTGAAGGAAGAACTGTTAGAAACTCTCCGGAGTTTTACCCTGGAACAAGCCGTTTGCCTTCTGGATAAGCTCCCATCTGCTCAGCTGCATTCTTTGCCCAGTGTAAGACAATGCTTTACTGAGGCTGGACAAATAATGCAATAAAACTGTCTTACATCTCTATCGCAGAGTTCCTTACTAGTGTTATTTTTGTGTTCTGCTTTTGGTCTGATGCCAGAATACGTAGTAGCAGCACAAAGAAATGAAGCACTGCAAAATGAACCTCGGGCATTTATGAGCAGTGCTTGTCACTGTGCGACATACTTGTGACCTGCTATGCTTTAAGTTCATGTGGCTTTGTATTGCAGGGCCTATGAAGTAGAAAGACGGTTGAAAATTGTCAGTCTGACCCAGTTTCCAAACTTCGAAACTGCATGTTGGTATATGGGAAAGCATCTACTAGAGACGTTCAAAGGTAAAACGGCGTTTCTTTGCCTGCTTCAATTCCTTAGCTTTGGGGGCCTTAAAATAGTTACTCTTAATTTCTGCCGATGTGTCACGTAGAAGATGGACAGGTGGCTAAAATCAGTCTTGTTCCAGCTCTCCCCTTAACATCCTGCCGTCTCGCTCTGGGAAGGACCTTAACTGTCCCTCTTACCTATGTGTAAGAGAAGGTTTCTTTATAAGCTGCATTTAAGTTGCCTGAGAGGCAAACAATGTTGTAACATTTTGTTTTTAGTTTTTAGTTGCCTGTCAAGTCTGGATTGGTTCCCTGTTTTAACCTAATGAACTACACGTTCTGTCAGCCCAAGGCACAGAGTAGCACTTCCTTCTCCCATCATTCTGCTGATCCCACTCGAAGGACGTGGGCAGGTCTCATGTACACGGGGCCACGGGAGCATCAGTGATGTGGCCAGCGGGAGCACTGGGAATTAAAGCAAAGTTTTCTGTGAAATTCAAAATCTTCCAGATCAGATTCCTTCAGAGTTGATCCAAACATCTGTGTGTGCATGTTCTTTACAGGTTCGGTCTCACTTTCGAAGCTATTTCGCTTATACAGAACGTGTTCTAGAGACACCCACCACATCCTTTTATAACAAGAAAAATGCGTCTAATTAATAAGCAAGGTGAGGGGTCCCTCTGAGTGTCACCAGGAAGGGGCCCCTTGTGACCGACTCTGAACAAAAACTGGAATGAGGGGAAGGGTTTAGGCAAGCTTGTACTCACGCAGAAGTGAAGTGCTTTGCCCAGTATAACCTTTGTTTCCACGTAATTGGTACTTGCTTTTTCAGTCAGAATAAAAGAACCGCTGATGGTACCTTTTTATTCCCACAGCCTAGGATGTATGAACGTGGAAGCTAGCTTGAGTATGGGACCAAGCAAGGAACCGGAAGGATTGCCAGTGTAGACATAACTTACAGGAGCACAGTGTAGGAAGGCTGAGTTGGATTTATGACACAGTAAATATACTCCTTATTACCTTCAAGTTCTAATAGGGATTCATTTGTGGTGACCGACTTTCAAAGAGTCAACTTTCACAGTTAAACTTTTTCAAATTAAAGGCTTTACGTAAAACAACTTCAGTGAGCAGTGTTTGAATGGCATTGCTTTTTTCCTCTACTTAGGTTTGCATAAAGCTGGGCAACAGCCTCCTGCTCATCTGCTCCAAGGAGCAAAAATTCTCAATGGTGCTTTCAGGTCGTGGACGAAAAAACAGGTAGGAGAAGCAGCCTGTTTTAATATTGTGTGTTCCTCAGGTTTGTCAGTCACAGGGCAAATGCTAGAACAAACAATACCTCCGTAGCACAACAGCTAATTCTAAAATCGCAAAGAGGAGGGACTGGGAGAACGGGGAAGGAGGGCAATAGCTGGGATTTCATAGTGCCACATGAGGAGTCAGCGGGGAAAAAGGTAACACCGGAGCTCCAAAAAACTCAATTCTGCACACAGCCGAAAGGATACTGAATGAATGTTCTCCCTGGCTCTCAGCATTTTCATGTGCCAAATCAATTAAGCAGAGGTTGTGTATGCGAGCGAGGCCTAGAATAATGCCTGCATTTTTGTGCGCACAAGTTCCTGCAAATCAACACGTTAATTGAGCCAGGAAATACATTTTGGTTGGAGAGAAGGCTTAAAGGGACTTGCAGCCTGAATTTCCTGCTGCAGTCATTTCACAAGTGTTATTCTTGCACGTGTTACTCCTAAAGTTTTGGGGAATTCTCTGCAGGAGACAGGCCATTCAGTCATAAAATGCGAACAGGGGAACTAGCAGCTTTAGGATTTTAAAACGTTGTAAGGAGGGATGAGCATCTGAGTACACGATGTTGCATACACAGTTAGGTGAGTTAGGTGGCTGTCCCAGATTTAGATGTAGTCAGGGACGTGGCTGCTCCCTACTGCAAAAAGCCAGTGCTTGAGCCTGAATTCGGAATTGCTCCCTGGTTTCCTGCAGAAGGACTGGCCGGTCTGGAAGCTCTCTTCTCCCTGTCACCCTGTTTATTTTTCCACTTGCCATGCAGATGAGAAGTAGTGAGTCAAAGGAAGTGAGACTGTGTTGGCATTTAGGTAAAGTTGAACCTTCACCATTATAACATGGTATATGAATGCAAATGTTGTCAGTCCCGTCAGGGAGCTCCCAAACCACTCTGCTGACAAGGTGTGTGCCTGTTGCACTCCTTGAAGACAGAGACAGCCTCTCCTTGTAGATGTAGAAAAGGAACTTCACCCAGAATCTCATATAAGGGGATGAGCAAAGTGATGTTACAGTTGTGAAAAAGCACAAATATCTGAAAAAACCCCAACTATTTACAATAACATCCAGGAAGGGAAAAAAAGAAAAAAATATTCCTTATTTGGACTACAGTATTGATTTCAGTACGTAGGAAAAATACTGATCTTTAATGATTTTTTTTTTTTTAATATATTTTTGCAAACAAATATGCACAGAAACAGCAATCTGGCTTTGTTCTGTTTTAGGCTTTAGCAGAGCATGAAGATGAGCTACCAGAAAACTTCAAACCAGCACAACTTATCAAGGACCTTGCCAAAGAAATAAGATTAAGTGAGGTTTGTGCTCTTTTCGTAACGTTAACTATATTGTGGGTCTTTTAATAATCTAGGCTATAAAATGGATGACTTGAAATAAATGAATCTTTTTTCCCCTCTTTCTTCATTAAAAGAATTCAACGTGAGGTTTCAGGGTAGGGGGACTGCTCAAGACTCTTGTCTGTGGCTGACTCAACGCGTATTCTGGGCTCCTCTTTGCTTTCTCCTCGGCTTTACGCTGTGTCTGCCTGTCCTACGTCCTTCCTCCTCCACCTTCTCCTAGCTGGGCGGGCCACGCTCCCCTCTCCGTCCTTATTTTCTCTTTCACTTTAGCTACTCCCTACCCAAAAACATGACAGAATTCAAAGAGCGCTTTTGCCGTCCCTGTGATTGTGTTCCCTGGGTACTATCTTCTTTTCCTTGTGTTCGTTGGTCTTGTCTATGACATTGTCTGGGCTTGGGACTATTATTCTCCACATCGTACCGATGGAAAGCCTTGCTCTTGGCTGGCTTCTAGGCAGTTACTATAGCAAATGTGATAATAATTATACACACCCTTCCCCCCCAAAAAAAAACCAAAAGACCCCCACAAAGTAGGTTTCATGGAGTTATGGTTTCATCCATTAAGTCTAGTATCATATTCCACTTAGTGGTGACATGTGACAGTGCAAGGTGACAATGGCTAGTTCAGTTGTTTTAAGAAGACATTGTGTTACATTCTACCCCTTTTCTAACTCTACCCAAAGACCTCAAAACTGAAATCTGTCTTGTCCTTTTATCCTCTTTGATGTAGTTTTAAGTTTTCTGATTGTCAAAATGGCGAGTTAAGCAGAAAATAATTTCTTGTTAATTAGTCAGATAAGTGTTAATTTTAATTGGGCAGCTATTTTACTGCTTACTTTTCCTGAGGGCATGCAACATGGTTCTGCTACATTTATCACATCTGAGTTAAATGGAAATGGGTTGTGCTCAAGCTGATTAGCATTTTAAACAAAAGACCATTCATTTTATACGTTCGTTTGTGTGGGCAGTCCATTTAACAGTCCTGCCTGATGGTACAACCTGGTGAGAGTTAACGTTCCTTATGGATCCACTGGAGTTTCTCCAGGCGAAAGTTATGCCGGAGCAAGGTGGGGGCGGGAATTAATGGTGCGCAGAGCGTTACTGTGGCATGGGCTGGGTCTTCATTCCCTGGCCAGCCTCACAGCCCCACTGTGAATGCAGTTACCCCTTTACTGGGGGGGGGGATCTTTGGGGTTTGTTTCCCCGAGGAAGGAAGGGTGGCAGGGGAATATCTAACGTGAGACAGGTGGGTCTGAACGCTTTCCCGTTTTGTGCTAAACTCCAGAATGCTTCGAAAGCCAGCAAAGCAGACACGAGTGCCAACACAAATGCTGAGGAGACCTGTCCTGTGGAGAAGGAGGAGGCACCATCACCCGTCCAAGTGACGCCTCCGCCCCCACCTGTAGAAAAGCTCCCTAAAAAAAAGACTCCCAAAACTGTGAAAACCCCCAAACAACTCAAGCCATCCAAACCCCCCAAACCTCCCAAGCCACCCAAACCCCCTAAGCCTCCCAAAACACCAAAAGTTAAGGGAGAAGGAAAAAAGAAAGGAAAGAAGGCAAAGGAGAGTCCACCGCCAGCCATCCCGAATCTCGACTTGCTGGAGGCACACACAAAGGAGGCTTTGACAAAGATCGAGACACCAAAAAAGGGGAAGGTGGGTCATATTTTAACCTCTCCCTGTTCTCTTGCTGTAATAGGGATAAAATCACTCCTTGGGTCTTGTGAAAAAAATAATTTAAGCAACACAGTGGAAGAGCCTGTCCCCACTGAAGTAAATGAAAGTTTTGTAATTGCTAGCTTATCGCCCTTTTCTTACCTGACTTGGTTTGATTTCACTGTTTGCTTGGTTAATCATTTGATATGGGACCTTCAAGGAACCTGTTGATTCACGCCGGGTCTGGCAAACTGCTGCCAGTTCCCTGCCCAAGCTGAGGCGAGATGAGAATTAAAAATGGCGCTTTTTTTTGCCTCTTGAACTATTATATTCTTATTATAAGTGTTATTAGCGCTCTGGGGTGCTTTTCCATAATCTGTTATCAAAAATGAAGGAACTCATTCTAAAGCATCTTACTTGCATGAGATTTTGCTCTAGAATGAGTGAACGAAGATAAAACAATAGTTTGCTTCCGTTTGTGCCCATGTAGGACAAGTTTCATTTTGATGTCCTTTAATTCGACGTGAATTTTGCTGCTGACTTCAGTAGGGGCCAGGATTTCATTGAGGCGCTGGCAGAGTAATGTATTGTACACTGTTTGGTATGAAGTATCCATAAGTCTTTTCCAAAGTGCTTCTGAATTTCCCAGCAGTTTGTATGCGCTTTGCGACACCTGTCCACGGAGCGGCAGGCAGGGAGATTAGTATGTTTTTACATTCGTTTTGTATGTTGGTATATCCAGGAGATACGCAGCCAGTCGCCTGCGTTCTCCGAAGCAGCAATCATGTCACTGAATCTCACATTCGGGTTCAAAAAGAAGGAATCAGAAGAGGAGTTTTCAAAAATGTATCATGTTGTGTTCCAGATAAAAAAATACCTTTCTGTAACATGCCGGCCCTCCGTCCTCATTAAGAGTACATGCTGACTTTTTCCCCAGGCTGCAAAGAATGTTTTAAGTGTTCCCAATAAGGAAACTGCTAGTAAGCAGAATGAGGTGGAGAAATTTGAAGTTCGAGAGCAAAATAAAAGCAAAACAGAAGCCAAATGGAAATATAAGGTAATGTCTCCTATTAAATTCTGTTGCTGGTTCTGCCACATAGTGATAAGTCAAGGGTGGAGAAATGTGCATTCGTCTTCCTAAGCAGAGGGCACGAGGCGCTAATTTTCAGTTCTCAAAGAAAAAAAATCAGCAGAAAATAATCAAGTAATCACTGATAAGGGGGGGGGGGTAGATTCTTCAAAAGCACGTGCCCAATTGTCCGTCTTCATCTGTGTTGAGTCCATTGGGAACACCGTCAATAGTGAGATTTTTCAGTGCTGATCGCTTTTGTGATTCTTACTTTAACATAGTTGTACTACTTTGAGTCTGGAGTAGTTCCAGAGAAATCAATAACTAACGATGGCATAAAAGTAGAGTTAATGAAATCTGAATTATGCCATATGAATTAAAAGCTTGCCTTCCTGGAGGGCTAATATAGGGTGAGTAAAATTCGTTCATAGAATGATACATGTTTTTCTCCAGGTACCGTTTAAAATGAGGGGACGCTAGGCTTTCTCACAGAAATAGCGGTCGGAATTTTGCCTGCTTCGTGAACTTCTAATGGCAAAGGTGCAAGCAAATTCCCCGAAACAAAACAGAAGTGCATGCTTTTTCATGTGGGGAAAGTACCGAAGAATCGTGAATCATTAACATTAGAGACATCTAAATCTTTTGTGTTAAAAAAGCCACGGTTAATGTGATTAGATCGTTATGTACCAATTAATTCCACAGCCAGTACAGTTTAGGAAAGGATTAAGGTGAAGCTTAAAAAAATAATCAAAGGCATCCTTTTTACTGAATGACTTTGATATTACATTATTAAATTGATAATTCAAGCTCTCTGAAGGTGTGAAAGAAGCAAGTGGAGCCTGGGAATGAAATGCAGTTGTATTTGCGAGGTTACAGGCACTGTGCTGGATTCTGTCCTCGGCCACACAGGCACAACGCCGACGAGCAGTGAGCTGAGCCTGGGCTCTGGTTCACAAAGTGTGTCTTGTCTTTATATTTTACATCAGTCCGTAGCAATTTACAGAGAGCAGTATTTAAATTTGGCATTGTGTTCGTGGCAGGCACTGCTTGAACTGGTGCTGAAGTGCTTCTTGAATGGGGACAAGTCCCTGAGCTAAAACCCTTGTAGTCTAAGGAATAGTCCTCTATCCCTTACCTCACCTGGGGAAACGTATTTTTCTCTGTCTGTAGATGAGTGGATTCTCTGAGGTTACCTAGGAATCTGAAATAGCAGCAACTCATTCAGCCAATTTTATTGTTTTGGTTTGGGTCTTTTGCCTTTCAGAACAGTAAACCTGATTCGCTTCTAAAAATGGAGGAAGAACACAAATCAGAAAAGACACCTTTATCGGGAAATAAGGACAACAAATTTACATTCTCTTTCTCTAATAAGAAGTTGCTTGGGTAAGTAAAAAATACGACAATGCACGTCAATTAAAACAAGCAGATTAAAAATCTCGTCATTATTTATGGGGTTTTATACAAGAGGGTGAAAATCTGCCTTTCTGGTCAACTTAGAAAATGCATTTCAGCAAAAAGTGCTTCGTCCCCGAACTGGATTTTACCTAGAACCCAGCAGAGGTGACTGTAACAGCAGTGACCTATCTTTGAGGCTGGTAGTTTGCTTGAGAATAGTGTCCGCGCTATTCAGGCAGTGTCTTCTCGTGTTTTGGCACTTCAGGTTCTTACTAGCTGAGTTACGTTAAGCGGGTTTTGTGCTGGTCCTGCTCAGGGTACATTTTTAAGAAACTGTTAAATGAAGTCTGCATCCCCAAATTCTACGCTGCGTGTGCATTATGCGTATCATGATATACCTTGAGACAGCTTTAAATTAACATAGTGTTTATTTGAAGCCAGCCAAGGCTATTCTAGTCGGCCTCGTATTTTGAGATATAAATTGTAGGTACAGAAATGTGTTTGTAAAATTACTTGAATTGCTGTGGCGCCTCTGAAAGTGGTTCAAGTGGACTGAGATTTCTATATAAAGGCACTCATTGTCTTCCTCTCTGTCAATTCGCAAAATGTTTTCCAGTCAAAGTATTATTACTGATTTGTAATTTTTTTATTTTATTTTTTCTTCAGTTCAAAGGGAGTCAAAACCCAGCTGAATACTAGTGTGTTTGGGTCACTGCAGAATTTTAAAGAAGATAAAGCAAAACCTGTACGAGATGAATATGAATATGTGTCAGATGACGGTGAACTAAAAATTGATGAGTTTCCAATCAGAAGGAAGAAAAACACTGCAAAAAGAGAACTGCCCTGTAAGAATATTTCCTATTTTGGCTGTAGCTGCACAACAAGGTCTTACGTGTTGATTGTCCAAAATTAGTCTTTAAAATCTATGTGGTTTATAATAAGCAAGCCACGTCTTCACTGTCAGTCAAATATAAGTGGATTTGATTGCTTTAGAAATTATAGCTTAGGAGTGCTATCTTTTGAAGGGAAAAGAACCGTGACTTTGTATTTATTTTTATTTTTTTTTTTAATTCAGTTTTATCGGATAAAAAAGACACTCTGCAGCACACTCCTGTTAAGAAGCCAAAGGTGGAGTCGGTGTCATACAAGGTATGGTTATTATTGTACCTGTCACAAGCAAGCACCCGTTGTACATCTCTAACAGCACGTGGGCAGTACTGTCGTGACAGCAGCAGAGCCTTCTCCCGGGCTGTTGTCACATCCTCTCCTTCATCCTGCAGTCACAGTCTGCCCAGAACAGGGAGCACTCAGCCACTGCCAGGACAAGCGTAATTTGGTGCCGTGGTTTGAGCTCCTTGTACGTGGTCAGGCCTGGTGGGAAGGGTGCGTGGGCACCGTGACAGTTGTGTGACACAAGAGCAGGAGCAAGCCATAAGAAGGAATGGGAAGGATCAGAAGGAGTTTTCTGTCGTACCTGGCTTGGTGTGACATTGCTGACAGGCAGAGGGGTCTGTCCCGAGCTGTGCCTCCCAACCAGGGTCTGTTCCCCCCGTTTCCATGTGCTTTGAACACTGGTCGTTAAATTTCCATGTTCGTGTTTGACAGATGAATCTCGGAGTAATGCTAATACAACTGAACTCACGTCACTTGGCGTTTCACGTTACTAGAAGCCCTCGATACCTATTACGTAGCAATTAAAGGCTTTGTTTGCTATCACTTAGCAGAGTCTCCCTCTGCCCATTACGGACGTACATCTAGAATGCCCTTGACTCTGCAAGATGCCTCGGCATGGCCCTGACTGGGAGCAGTGTCAGTGTGCCTGTCGATAGCTTACCTCCAGGAAGCTGGAAGCACAGCCATAAGTTTGCTCTGTGATAGCACTGAAGGTCTGCTGGAAATTAAGTTACATTAAATGGCGTTAAAATTAAATGTTTTGCCCAACTGTGGTTAATTCAAATTCATATTATTCAAATCTGAATCAGTCAGAAAAAGCAAAACAGCTTGTTAACACAGAACCGTACATGACTGAAATGTTTGACCCGAAGAACTAGGGAATCTTTCTCATCCTGGTTTGGCTCAGGCATATTCAAGAGTGAGTCAGTAGTTGCCATCTGAAGACGAGTGCACAGGAAACAGGGCAAAACGTGCTGGGATGTCACTGTGCAGGAGCTTAAGGAGGGAGGCCAGTTCCTGGAGAGAGCACTAACTGGCAGGCTAAGCCTTAGGGCGGGGGCTTTAGACGCCTGAAAGCAGGACAGGGAAGGGGAAAAAAATTGTTCTGTTATCCCCTAGACCTCAGTTCATAGAGATGCCAGCCCCGGAAAGATAGTTAGGTGCAGGCAGCTTCCTTCAGTGGTCTCAAATGCTGCTGTTCATGCGTGTCTGTTCCATTCCTCTGTCAGACCTTCCTGTCCCCTTGCAGCAGGGATGGCAGGAGTGGGTCTGTCCCTGTGTCTGGCTTGGCTATGTTAACAGTCGTGCAAGGTAGAGACCAGTGCCCCGATGCTTACCTGGGCTGACAGAGTCATGACCACACAGCCACTTCCTTTGCTGCGTGGGTAGTGGTCTCAAGAACAGGAGCAGGGGCTGAGAAAGCAACACGGCACCCGGAAACACCGCTCTTAGGGTGGTTTCATCCTGTACGCAGGATCAGGTCTCAGAGACGGTTCTCCAGGGAAAGAAAAATCTACCGTGTCTACAGGGAACAGATTTTTACTGTGTACCTTGGTTTGGGATTTTTTGGTTTTGGTCTGTTTGGGTTTTTTTTAAGGAAAGCAAATTACAAATGCTAGCCTTTGGAGGAGCAGCAGGCTGCACAAATCATTGTGTTGTTCTTGTTGACTAACTTAGCGGGTTTCTGTTTTGTTTGAGCCATTTCCTTGTTTTTGCAGAGCGATGACTCGTCAGATGAAGATTTGCTTCACATTGACACAGAGGCAAAGCCAGGGCGCAATTCCAAAGTAAAGAAAGAGAGTGGAAGTTCAGCGGGAATTCTTGATCTTTTGCAGGCAAGCAAGGAAGTTGGGGGTTTAGAGTATAACACCAACAGGTATGCACCAAGGGATGTTTTTCACTCTTACACATAATCAAAAATTGTTCTTTTGTGGTTGTGTGCGTGTGAGCGAGAATTAATTTTGCAGCTCAGTAACTGCTTTTTCTCCCGTAAGAAAATTCTTCCTTTATCCTGTGATCTGGAGGGGAGAGGTGGGAAACCGGGTGGGAAAGGTTTTGGTGGTATAATTTAAACAAATAGAGGCATTTCACATCTGTAAATGCTGAACATCCGTTTTAGCAATAATACTCTAATAGATGAATCATTCAAAAGGAAGAGAGAGCTCAGTGAATGCAGCTTGAGGGCATGAATAATGTTTTTTAATATAGTAATAATGTAATAAAGTAATGTAAATGACCAGCATTCCTTCCATAAGGTGACACACAGTTCCCTGAATATTGAATGTTTGAAAGAAGAAAATAGGAAACCGTCTCCCCTCCCACACACCCCTGGTCATCATCCTTCTCCCCACCAAAGCACATGGCTTGGAAAAAACAAAACTCTTTCATGGGTACTTCTGTACCTAAAATAGAAGTGTTTGCCTGGGCTTGGTTGGGTTTCGTATGAGGCCGCTGTAGGTGGACACTGAAGTTGTTGCTGGATGTTTTGGAATACGGTTAATAAGGTCCACCACTAGATAGAATCATAGAATCTTTGTGGTTGGAAAGGACCTTTGAGATCATCGAATCCAACCCTACAAACACAACCCCCCGCCCTACAATCTCTGCCACTAGAGCATGCCCTGAAGTGCCACATCTAGACGTCTCTTCAACACCTCTAGGGATGGGGACTCAACCCCCTCCCTGGGCAGGCTGTCCCAGTGCCTGACCACTCTTGCAGTAAAGTCATTCCTCCTAATACCTAACCTAAACCTCCCCTGCCGCAACTGCAGACCATTTCCTCCAGTGAACAGAAATGTAAAATTGGAAAACGTGGTTCCCAGACTCAAATGCTGCAGTTCAGGACTGTCTGGGACAAGGGTTTTGTTGGGGCCCGTCTCAAAACAAAGGTATGGGTTCACTACCTCCACTCTTTACAGGCCAAGTGTGATCTGAAACACTGAGAGAGCCATTAGGTAATAGATGCGTGTCCTTTCAAAAAGAGCTAGTGGGACTCTTCACATCTGAAAATGTCTTGCTTAACTCAAACTGTAGGAACAAATCCCTGGGAAGAGGTTTGGGGAGTGTCAACTGAGTGTCTGCCTTCCGTGTACGGAATGGCATTGCAGACAGGAACTGCTGTGTTCTTACACCCTGTGCTCCGTAGCAGTCTGCTGATTCACTGCGGTCGTAACTGACTGATTTGTTCCCTGCCTGCGCAAAACCAGAGGTATTCACCTAAGCACGCTTCATGCCTCCACAGGGACCACAGCCTTGGTAGTTTTGGAAGCTGGGGGCTGTTTGTAAATTCCTGGCATAAGTTTCTAGCCTCTAAATATGCCAGTTGTGCAAATAAAGGAATTGTCCTCTGAAAGGTGAGGTGGTGATATGGGAAATGATGTGAAATGTGCGGTAAGGCTATTCTTGTTTGGCATTTTAATAAGCCAGTTCCATCTCCGCTCTGCCTTCATTTGAAAACCACCTTCACCGAGCAGGCGGGACACGTTGGTTCTCCAGGCTGGCTGCTTGAAGCAGCATTTATTCTGCTCCAGATTCCTACAGCAGGTGTTGCATGGAAGCAAGAGGTGCGTTGCACCGTTTTATATGAGCAAAGCAGCAAAACCGAGCTGCTTTGAGTAGTAAAGCCAGATAGCACATTCAGTGGTTGCTGGGATACCCCAACAGCATCCTTTTCCTCCCAGCTTTCTCCAGGCGTGCCCTGGTTACACAACGCCCCAGAACCTGGGCAAGGAAGTCGAAGTAGCTGTCGGAGCATTGAGAACAGAGTGGACAGAGAGAATGGTGGTGTCCCTTTCACTCGGGCTGTGCCCTTGCTGGGTGGTGGGTGTGCGTGACCCAGGAAAAAGGCAGCTTGCAACTTTGCAACCCGTTAAAGTGGAATGAGAAAGTCCCCTAAGAGAGGAGGATACCATCTAAACTGGGAAAGACTGGAAGTTAAAAGCCGTAACTGAGAATTCCAAAAGATATGCCTCGTGGTCAAAGGGGAGCATATGGAATAGGTTACCAAGGGAAACCATAGAAGCAAATTTTATCAGTCAGTTTAAAAAAAAGAAAAAAAGAAGGTTTTTTTGCTGTTGAGAGAGAAAATGGAATCTTTTAAAGTTGCAGTCCAGTGACAGAGCTACAGAGAAATCTAAAGGAGGCAGCGCAGCTGAACCAGAAATGTCTTCTGGTTCAACCTTCCTCAGTTTATTAGGCAATTGTCTCTTTCACAGCTTAGATGGATGCAAGAGATTAAAGCATGTTATACAGACAGGCTTCATGCAGGGTGCCTCAGCTGTAAAGTGCCAGGCAGCTCTGTGAGAGACAGGCTTGCCTTCGCGCACCAACATGTAGGGTTTGGGACAGTGACGGGGATCCTCGTCTCTGTGTTGAAGAGAGGTGTGTGTGCAGAGTCTCCTGGAAGAGTTCTCTGGTCATTCCTAATGGGGATAAAAAAAGCCAATGATTTTAAAATGAAGTAACATAGTCATGACATATCCTTAGAAGGCTTATATTGACAAGGCTGCTCGGTTCTAGGGAAGAGATCTAATCTCGGTTTAGTCCTGCTTTTCCTCTTCTGCTGCCTTCCCCCTTGCAAGGGGTGGTTAATCAAAACAGCCAACCATCCCCTAGGGTTGCAGGGGGTGTGGGGAGAGGAACCACCCCCTGGGGCTGCAGAGGGTATGGGGAGAGGAACCACCTCCTGGGGCTGCAGGGGGTATGGGGAGAGAAACCACCTCCTGGGGCTGCAGAAAGTATGGGGAGAGGAACCACCTCCTGGGGCTGCAGAAGGTATGGGGAGAGGAACCACCTCCTGGGGCTGCACCCGATGTGCCTGCAGCTCCCAGGAAACGCAGTATTTTTTGTTGTCTGAGCTCAGGTGGGTCAGTGGTTCTAGATTTTCCTGATCTCTTGAGATTTGTCCTCGTCTCTGTGTCCGCTCTTCAAAAGAAATAATTGCATTGGCACTTCCTGTCTATTTGGCTCTTCCTGTGAATTCCTTTTCCATTCTGTGTTACGGTGCATAATGAAACTAGTGTTTGTGTCAAATTTACACTTACATTTTGGCAGGCAATTAGACATGTCGGCAGGTAGTTAGGTGTTTCTAACTCTGGGAATAGAGTTGCAATGCTTGAAGTTTGGTATAAAATAAGAAAATTTGTCAATCATCGTAAGAACTGATAGAAATCTGCCTTGGCCATATTTACACTACTAACCGTTCCGTCTATGGCATGTTTTGCCACCTGCTTACGACATGCAGAAATGGAGGGGGAAGCAGAAAAAGCAAGTTAAAGAAATGGTCCTCAAAGTTTCTCTTCCTTCCTTGGGAGGTGTCTTTTGCTGCCTGCAATGGGTTAAAGCTGCCGTTCAGCAATAGGGTAGGACTCAGGCCTTTCAGTTTTCCCTCCCTTCAGCCTGGGCTCTGTACCCAGTGTATTTGTAGACTTTGCGGTTTCAGAAATCAAAGTCGCAAGCGCAGTCGCATAACCAAACTCTGCATGAATTACTGCACTGTGTGTGGTAGTTTAGTGGGAATGTGTCATATCAATTTTGGCTCTTGTATAAACAATTAGGCTTTGGCAGTGTGCGTTGCAGCTTGATTGAAAAAAGCTCCTGATAAATGAAATTACTGTGTTTCATTTCATAATTATGCTAGGCTTTTTAAAGGGCCCTAACGTGCTTTCTTAAAAAAAAAATGGGAGAAACATGATATGCAAACATACTGTGTCGCAACTTAATGCCAATGTGGTTGTGTCTGACTCTCAGGAACAATTTTCATCTTTCTCTACTTTTAAGGCAGATAAAGGGTAGGCATATGTATGTATTTTTTCACATATATATATAAATATATATATATGTATGTATGTATGTTCTGGATACTCCAGGTAGCAGTAGTGCAGGCAGGTCGGTGGGATCTCCTTTGCTCACACAGTGGTCCGTGGGGATGAGAGCCAGCTCTCAAATGGGAATCGTGGAGCCCTGTCGGACCAGCACCGGAGCTGCCTGACCCCAGCAGTAACATAGGAAGCAGGTCAGGGCTTTTTGTGATAATGCCCTTGTCTGAACTGTGTGAACCTGTAAAATATTGGAGTGTGATTTGCAGCTGACCAAGCCAAATGCCCTGATGGCTTTACCTAGCGAGCTGCCTCTCCCGTACTTGCGCCAACGGTAGTGAGATGGGGACAGATAGTGACAGAGATCCTGCAGAAAGGCTGCTGTAAATGCAGAAACACTCTGAAGGAACTGAAATGGAATATCGGAGAAAGCTTCGAGGGGACTGGTAATCTTGAACTGAGCAAAATTATTTGTTGTTTCCAGGTCTGATTCCTAAAAGGAAGGAAATACTGGTTTTGTACTTGAAATTATTTGAGTTCCGTAGTTTTATACCACTCTCACTTCTCAAAAATACTGATAAGTCGTTACTGTTTGGCTCCACTTCTTTTTTGTGGTTCAGTTGCACTTGGCCACAGGTAGGGTGAGGGGAAATGCAGAAATGGCAGGGAAATAACTATCACAGAGAGAGGATGGTGATTTATTGCCTTCCCCTTACAGGCACAGCTGTTTTTCAGTGGTTCTGATTTGAAGTGTTGAAGAATAACAGTAGATGGAAGGGACCTCGGGAAGTCACCTGCTGCAGCTGCCTGGGTTTGACACAAAGCACAGCAGCACAGCCAGCTGCAAGGTTTAACCTGGTATTCAGGGCATTGCCCTGGTGAGGTTTAAGTATATTCAGGGATGGGGATTCAGCAGCCTCTCTGCGTGAGCTGCTCAGCCACCCTCAGTATTGCCCTGTTCTTCTTTTCTTTGGGTTGGGATCTCCCCTGCTGCAGCTTGGGACTACTGCCTCTCATCCGATCGATGTGCACCACCAAGAAGGGTCTGGCTCTGTCTTCTCTGTCACCCCATGAGATAGTTGTTGTTTCAGGTTAGTTCTTATTTCCATTTAGAAAACGCTCAGTGGTTTCTGTGACTTTCCTTTGCCCCTACCTATTTTCCCCTGAATCTTAAGATGAGACTGGGCGATAGTCAGAGGCGAGGTGAGACATTAGTGACCTTACTGTCTCTCATCTCCGCCTTGCCCTGCGGAGCCTCCAGCTGTCTGCGTAGGCAGCATGGAGAATGGGGAGGAAGCCACCCCTCCATGAGCAATATTCTGCTGAAATTAATAAATTCATTTTCTGGACGTGAGGATAGAGGTGAAAGGCTTGGGAATTGCTTATGAAAGGAAGGGGGTGGTCTGCACAGAGATGTTGAATGCTCAGAGGGAGATGGCAGTAGTAGAATTGGTTGTGAAAAGTGAGGCGCCAGCTCCCTGCGTGATATCCGCTCCTCGCTTCGGGGTGTTGGGATCATTCCTGTGCCCAGGCAGCGCAGGGGCCAGCCCCAACTAAGGAAGTAAACCCTTAGTCTGTGCTGAGTTGTGTGTATTCTTGTCACGATCACGGCTGTTTGCCTATTGCCACCCGCTCTGGAACATGCTGTCAGGGAAAGGATGCTCTTGTCAAGGCTAGGCAGGACACGCAGGACATGTGAAAGCCCCAAAGCCTAGCCTGAAGGGCTCCTTTGTGCTCTCCTCCCTGGCGAAGATACTGCTGGCAACAGCAAGCTGTTCTGGGACGCTGAGGCCCCGAGGCTTAAACCCAACACAACAAATAGTCGCAGAGAGCACTGTGCGTAGGGCGCAGAGCCGTCTGTGCCACACAGAGCAGTGTCTTCTTCCTCTGCTTCCCGCTGAGTTGCCCTTCCCTGCTCCTCATCGCACTGTCCCGACCTGGCTGGTCGGCCCTGGGGGAGATTTTATGATTTTCCGTTCTGTTGCGGTGCTTCCCTCTGTTAATAACGTGTAAACATGCTGCCAGTTTCAGCTCTGGGGAGCAGCAGGAGAAAGGCAGTTGCTGGTGATGATGAGGCACGTGGCTCGTTAGCGTGGCTAAGGAAGCTGCTCGGCATGGGTGCAGGCTTGGCCCGTCAGGCTCTGTGCTGGCTTAGCACGGGCTCCGGCTGGGAGCCAGGCTGGGCCGACTTCTGAGTCCTCCTCCACAGCCCGGCTCTGTGGGTCATTCCGGAGGCCACCGCTGCTTTGGCCGTGCCTTTCTGGCCACCCGAGTGGTTCTTTTGCCTGTGGACGGTGCTGGGGCTGCACCGAGGTTTGCTGGCGGGGTGCTGGGTGTTGCAGGGGCACCTGACAGTTTCCAGTGCGGACCTCTTTCGGCTCCCGAGTGGAGCTGAAAATCACCGGGTGCTTGCTAAGCAGCAAACGGTTAGTGCAGTAAACTAATCTCTCTAATCATGTGTCCTTGTCCTTAGAAGAGTAAAAGGAAATAAAAGCCTGAAAAGGGAGGCCGTGCAAAATGCTGAAGTGGAGCCCGCTGCAAAAGGCACGAAGTGCTACCGGCCCGTTTGTGAAAGTGGCCTTTTCTCTGTCCGTCCACAACATGGTTTTTTAGCGTGAGGAAAGGAGAGCAAGGCTGCGGGATTTGCAGAGCGGCGGCAGGGTCTGTGCTGTCACCAAGGGCCGCCGCGCTGGGTGCTGGAAGGGCCCTCGCCAGACAGATGCTGGGGAGGGAGCTCGGGGGCAGAAGCCGCTTTGCTCCTGCTCTCATTTTACATGTTTTTTAAGCCATAAGTGTAACTCACAGGTAGTTCACTTTCATAAATGTTGTTGTTGTTTTTTTCTTTTAAATCGTTGCTGAAGCTACAGAAAGGGGATACGGCCTTCCAGAGCTTAAAAATTGCTTCCTGATTCTTCTTGAATTTTTGTTGGCTTAGGAAGCTGAAATACCTCTCATGGAAGTACAGGCAAGCGCATGCCCTGATGAGAAGCACTTTGCCCCGTGTGCAGCTCTGTCTCTGTGCGACATTTCACCCACACGGTCAGGTTGTGGTTTGCCTCTCAAAACCACGGGTTTTGATCATATTCCACAATTTATTTGTCGAAGCTTGTGTTGCTTAAGGCAGTTCCTCTCTGATTTGCCCGTTTAGTGGTCAGTGTTTGATGGTCTGTTTGCAGTGTTTTGAGAGTCCAGTGGTTGCAAAAACGGTTGGGGGAAAAAATTGAGAGAAAATACGTTAATTTCTTATAGATGATGCAAAATATGCCTTTGACAGGGAGAAGGCTAAGGCATCTGGCATGATAATGGGGGATTAAAATGTCTCTTCCCTAAATAAGTTTTTCGATGCTCTTCTGTTCGTTGCGTTTGCTAGCTGCTAACACCAGTCTTAACTCATTTTCAGGATTATTTATAAATGCAATTAGTGCCCAGAAACTCTCCTTATGTTTTGTACGTTACTCTGTCTGGAGTCCTGTAATGGTTTAAAGTGGATTAAATTAAGATCAAATAAGAGAAAGTGGTGTGGTACTGCTAATTTACTTGGAAAATGCTGTGTGTTAGTGGATTCTGTTGCATAACTAAGCACAATCCTTACCACAGCACATTCTTCCGCATTTCACTATTTGCCTGAACTACAAACTTCTGGAAATATTTGACGAGGTGTTCTGCCTGTTGCAGAACTTATGTCTGGTGTTCTCTGGCGAGGTTATCGTTCTTCTACGTTCTTCTATATCGTGGGGAGCGTGCTTTCCCACCTCACGAAGGGTACACGCCGGTCAGACTTCACACATCATTTGACCTTGGCTTATTCTGTAGGAATGTATTTCTTTCTGTAGTAGATACACAGTGCCTGTTGAAAACTGACAATAAAGTGCCAAAAAGCAAGTTTAATGAAATCAAGGTTTCCACCCACCTTGTAGTCCACCCATCCGTATCTCTCCAGCAGCTCCCATAATCAACCCATCCCACATCCACATCAGAAAACCCTCCCAGTGCACTGCAGAGAGCTCTTGAATTGCTTCTGCCCTACCATGCTGCCTTTCCAGCAGATCCTGGAGTGGTGAGAGTCCCCGGTGAGAAATGTGACCTGTGATGATGAGCTTCCTTCCAGTTCTTCAAATTCTTCCTCTGCTTGCTTAGCAGTATCACAGAATCACAGAATGGTTTGGGTTGGAAGGGACCTTAAAGCCCACCCAGTGCCACCCCCGGCCCTGGGCAGGGACACCTCCCACCAGCCCAGGTGGCTCCAAGCCCCGTCCAACCTGGCCTTGAACCCCTCCAGGGATGGGGCAGCCACAGCTTCTCTGGGCAACCTGGGCCAGGGGCTCACCCCCCTCACAGCCAAGAATTTCTTCCTGAGATCTCATCTCAGTCTCCCCTCTTCCAGCATGAAGCCATTACCCCTCGTTCTATCACTACATGCCCTTGTAAAAAGTCCCTCCCCAGCTTTCCTGTAGCCCCCTTCACATACTGGAAGGTGCTGTAAGGGGGAGCCTTCTCTTCTCCAGGCTGAACAACCCCAGCTCTCTCAGGCTGTCTCCGTAGGAGAGGTGCTCCAGCCCATGTACATAGCAGAAGCCCACCACGACATCCCCTTCCAGTGCTGCCCCGTAAGCCCTCAGAGTTGGTAGTAGAGACATTGCATTATTGGCAATGCTGTTATGGGCCTGTCCTCAACCACCAGTATGGACCCCTGTCCCCACCCACCGGTGACAGTGGCCCCCAGGGAGCTGCCCATCACACACCCAGCCCCACGGCGCACGGCTCTGTGACTTCTGGGACAGCAACCCCAAGTCTAACATGCTGTCTGTGATACTGCTGTTAGCCTAAAAATAACTGGTGTCGCTTGTGGCATGCTCAGCTGCTCAAAGGGCAGTAATCAGGAAATCTCTTCTAGCAACACGCTGCAGTGAAAGGAGTCGACTGTTTCTGAGGGGTTTTTGTTTTTCTGGAGTTACTAATAGCTCTTGTCTTTCTCACCGTTTCCCTGCAGTCAGCCACCTGCCTCACCCAGCACGCAAGAAGCAATCCAGGGCATGCTATCGATGGCAAACCTCCAGTCGTCAGAGTCCTGCCTCCAGCCGTCGTGGGGTACCAATCAGGCGAAGAATAACTCCCTCTCCACACAAAACTCTAAAAAAACAGGTGGTGGCAGCAACAAAAATGCCGGCAAACGGTTACTAAAGAAAAGCACAAAGAACAGCATTGACATCGAAGATTACGATGAAGATCAGGACCACTTAGATGCCTGTTTTAAAGATTCCGATTACGGTAAGTACAAAGGAAGCAGTGTGAGCGAGTGTGTGCCTGGGTATGCATGTACGTATTTGTGCGTGTTTGCAAATACCCACCACGTTTCTCATGATCAGCTTGCTCGCTTTGTCACGTTGAAATCCACTGGGTATTTTGGTAAGGAGGAGTGCAAATAACAAGGGGTCCGGACGACAAAATGAAGCAAACAGCGTGGGATAGGTAGGCCGACTGCAGAGCTGGTGGTGATGTGGCCAACCAAGTAGACTGTATTTGAGGCATGTCACAGTCAGAAGATCTTCAGAGGCGTGGAATCCCGCTGCAACTGCAGCAGTCAGCCAAGAAACGGGAAACTGTCCCAGAAACATGTGTCAGGTACTGGTACTTACGACAGAAATATCCTTGTCTGCACAATAGCAATAAAATATCTAGGTAAGATGAGTGAGAAGTTGAACTTGTACTTGGAAAAGGGATCCAGCGGTATTTTGAGTGTTGGCAGAGAATGCAAACATCTGAAGCAGAAGTGGGCACAAAACCAGTTTGCACCAGTTCCATCAGTTCTGCCATTATAATCCGCAGGAGCATTTTTGAATATAAATAGTGAGGAAATGAAGAAAAGTAATCATGTGAAGACTGGTAGAGACTGGAAAGCCCGAAGTCCCAAGGAGGGCAAGAAGTTGGTAGAGGTTTGTGCTGCATAACAGGGGAGTCTGTGTGTGTGTTGAAGTCTCCCTGGCAAGCGTGGCCATCGGAACTCATCTGTTACGACTGGCAAAGCGGAGTGTGTGTTGTCATGTTATTAACAGAGGTGCAAAGGCAGAACGGAGCTGCCGTGACATGTTGCAGAAGAAGGCTGCCCAGCCGTTTGGGGTGCACTGCATGCGCTGGGATGCAGTGGTAGTGCTGGAAGGAGCTTTGGGAAAGGGCAGCTCCATGAGGCTGCTGGACATGGCTGTGCTTTACAGACCCACGCCATGCGTGAACAAGGCTCCGCTCTGCTGAGGGGTGGATTTGCTCGTTATGTGTCTGTGCTGCCAGTGAATGGAGAGTCTTTGCTGTGAGCAGGCTTGGTTTCCAGAAGCTCTGTTCGTGCCACATCTGAACGGCAGATTTCTAGTGTCAGTGGTCAAATGCCACAGTAACGCCAAAATCACCACGATGTAACAAATGGCAACTGGCAAGAAAATCAAACGCATGTGAAAAAAAAGAAAAAAAACTACAACAGAAACTTCATCCTAAAGGCTGGGACAGCATTTAGAGAGATAAGTTGGTGTTTATCCCAGACGCCTGTGAAAGGGTCCTTCGATAGAATGGTTCACGTTCATCTTTTGGATACACCTAAGTCGAGGAGAGCAGTTTTCAACGTCTGTGTAAACAGCAGCGTGTAATTTCTCTCTGCCTAACTGTGCGGGAGTCATACGGGCAGGAAGGTGTGGCGCGGAACGGAGCGGTTGGCTGACATGTCTCCAGTACCGGTCTAGCCTGGGATAAGGAAAGCTGTTCCCATCTCTTCTAGCTTTGCTGCCACTCCACAGACAAGAGGAAGACTAATTTTTCCTGAGAAGTTTCACTGTGTATCCTTAGGGTAGTGTGTGGATGAGAGCAGGAGACCGTCCCCTGATGGTCCCCTGTGTCACCCCTCAGTGGTACCTCTGACCCCCTGTGTCACCCCTCAGTGGTACCTCTGCGGGACCTCGCTATTCTAACTGTGATGCCCGTAGTCACCGCGCCTGTGAAGTGGGCCTCTCTGCAGGCTAGAGCTGTTTCCTAAACTGAAACTATTGCCTTTGTTTCCTACTGTAGTTTACCCTTCTCTCGAATCAGATGAAGATAATCCAGTATTCAAATCCCGATCAAAGAAAAGGAAAAGTTCAGATGATGCCCCTTACAGTCCAACGGGTAAGTCCATATGGTCTGTGCTGCCCAGACTCAGGCTAAGTTGTGCAGGTCCCTAAAAAACGGCCATTTTTCAAGGAGTGTGGAAATTGTAAGATCACAGCTAGCGATTTCGTTATCATGTGAAGGATTAATCCTTTCCAGCGCAGTAGGAGGTGATATCATGCACTGGGACTCATGCCGAGCAGTGTTAGCCTTCCTCCGTCAAACAGATGGCAGGAAAAAGTCATTCCTGGGTGGGTTGTTGGTTTATTTTTCTTCACGCTTTTGGTGATGGAATAATCGGTGGCCACCTTAGCAGTGGTATCCCCAGACAGCTGAATAGCCATGGCTTTTAGGTCTTGACTGTGTAAAGAGAAATGAGAGAGAGTGTGGAAATGGTCTCCTCGGGTTTCAGCCAAAGCTGGTGGTCTGGGCGGGTGTTTTTGTTGCAGCTCACCAGAGGCAGTGACAGGCCGGGGGGTCCTTAGACCCCTTTGACGTGGCCCACTAATAGGGGAGTCTCCACGGCTTGCTGTGTGTGTGACAAGCAGCCCATGTCTCATCAGCTTGTGGCACTGCATGCCCACCCCCAGCTGATGGGCTGGTGAACACTGTCCATTTGGAAATGATGCTGGAGTCGCTCATATTTGTAACGGAGGCAGAAACCTCCCGGGGCTTTGGCTTCAGGTGGCTGCAGCTGCCGGTGAAGTTGCTCGGCTGCGTTACACTTTATTGGCAGCTTCTCCCCGAGCTAATGTGACTGGAGGACTCGTCCTGGGGAAGGAAGGGCAGAGGCTGCGGCATCCCTGGCCCTCCCTGCTCAGTGTGTGGTCCCTGCTCCCTGGGCCTCGCTGCCCAGTATGCGTTTGTGGTGCTCACATGGGCACGTTCTCCACGTCTCACCTCCATCTGCTTTCCTTGTAGCACGAGTTGGCCCCTCGGTGCCTCGACAAGACAGACCGGTGCGAGAGGGCACGAGAGTCGCCTCCATTGAAACTGGACTCGCCGCTGCTGCCGCAAAGTTGTCACAGCAGGTGAGGCTACTTGAGAAGTACTGTCAGGAAACCAAAGCCCTCTCCCCCAGCAGCAGTCATGCCCAAATAGCAGCGCAGTGCCAGTCCTCCTCAGTCTTTATTCATGCCAGTGACACAAGGCTCAGCAGTCTCGGGGGAAATAAATGGGTCAACGCTGCAGCGCAGAGCAGGCAGTGTATCAGAATTGGAGAGAAGTACGAGCGAGTGAGCACAGCTGCCGGGCTAAGACAGAAGGAGGCTGCCCAAAAGGAGTGTGCATGAACCCCGTGTTGGTGTGTATTTGAGAGTCTGACTGGTGTGATTGCCTTATCTGTGGAAATCAGCTGCTGGGAAGCGCAGGGATTTACTTCCAAAGATTTGGTGATCCGTGGGTAACTATGGGTCAGTTCAGCAAAGATATCGAGGCACTTTGGATGTTGGTAAGTGTCTGGTCTCTGGAGAGGTCAGATAGATGCTAAGTGCATAATGCACGTAGGCCACAGATGTGACCCGTGAGGCGCAAAGGTGACAAGGTCTGCTGGAGCAAGGTTGGCGAGACACCTTGGCAAGTTGCTGGAGACGCAAGTTTTGGTGGCGCTGGGCTTCTGTGGTGCGTACGGTTGAGTAGAAGAGCTCTAAGAATGGTAGCAGGGTTCCATCAAGAAGCGGACTGAAGGTAGGCAAGGGCAACAGGGTGGTGGCAGACCACTGTTCTGGTATGTAAGTGCAGTTACAGGTCAAGAGATACTGTGTGTGTCTTAGCAGGACGCAGAGTCTGTGAATCAGTGGGATGTTTTAATATCCTCCATGCTATTGTGACAGTGTATGAAGATACCTGAAGATAGGAGGTGCCAGTTTTTGTGGAACATCGAAAGGTTTATTCATGCAAAACCGCGCTGGTCTCCCAAGGCAGGGTCAGTTTGGTCCTGGCTGGCTCCCACTCGCCGCAGTGTTCGCAGAGTTAACAAACAAGGAGGCTCTGCACAAAGCGCAGACATAGACGCAAGAAAGGCGAATGTGTGTGTGCAGCAGAGCGAGCTGTGAGCGAGATGGTATCGGAACAGACCCTGAGCAGTTTGTACATGGCAAACTTCGTGGGTTTTCGTTGTATCAGGACCCTAAGCAACGCCGCTGGCCCTTGCCGTAGCTAAAGGTCTTCTGGGGATTAATCTGAGCTTCATGTTTGTCATTTTAAAGGAGGAACAAAAAGGCAAGAAGAAAAAAAATACCAAAAAGAAGCTGTCAACCAACAACGCGAACAAACCGGCTCAGGAAGGCAGCTCGCCAGAGCCGAAGCTGGAGTCACATGCCAGCAGCCTCACAGATCACGAGTACACCGCAGGGGCCAGCACCTTTGGGGTCGCCCAGCCTAACAGGGGATCGCAGCCGATGGCACCCGGTGTTTTCCTCACACAGAGGAGACCCTCATCATCCTCGCAGAACAATGCCTCCGCCAAAGGTACCAGGAAACGCCTGGGGTTATGGTGTAGGAATGGGGAAGGGTGAATTGGTCGTGTAATCCATGGCTTTTGCAGGGCCTTCACATGTTGTGTCTGTCACAGGTACATGGAGGTGCTTGGGCAGGTCAGATCTGGTCAGAGATAGGGCCAGTCCTGGCACTGTGGGCCCAAATACGCGTTTTGCTGCTGGGCTGTTTGTTGCAGGGTGTGAGGCATCCCATGCTAGGAAGTACTCCTGAGGCTCCTGAGGAACACCTGCAGTGGTCACGTCACAGTCCAGCCTGGCTGGTGAAGCCTTGTCCAGGGGAAGATGCACCCATGAAGGCTGTTCTGCCCAGGGCTAGGTCAGGCACTGCTGTGGTTGGGCGGTGTTTGTACACCGATATCCGTGCTGACACGGGCATGAGGACATCCTACACAGCGGGTGTAGAGCAGCAAATCTGCAAACCTGTCTTGAGAGTTGCCACAAGGGAGCAGAGGAATGTCAGAACTTGGGAGTAACACAGCTACACAGCCAAAGCCAAGTGAGAGGAAGAGGTCTCTTGTCTGCCGTAGGGAAAGCTGAGGCTGTCCTGGAGTTCCGGGCTAGGACCTCCTGTTCTCTGCTTGAACCTTGTGTGACAGAGGCAGGGTGTGGGACCGTGTAGCATGAAGATAAAGTGTGCGATCCGCTGGGAGAGGCCCTGATGTAAAAAGTGAGGAAACGTGGCAGAGCTTTCCTGTGTTCCCCTCTGTTTGAGCGGAGCAGATTAGAGGTAGTGCACGGTGTCCTGCCAAGCAGTAAAACATCAGTGCAGCTTGAATGGGCCATACAGGAGGACACGCATAGCCCGTGGTAGGTGCCGAGGTCCTTCCAGGAGCTGGTAACACCTGTGGCTGGCTGCCGAACCGGCGAGGAATGAACGCATTTGCCTGGAATTGTGTCTTTGTGGTGAAATGGTGGCATTAGTGAAACAGGTCCAAGCCAGCAGAAGATGTGATGGGAAGAGGACTGCTGAATGGAGCTGAACCCCAGTCTGGCCAGTGGGCTGGGCGGCTCGGTCAGGGCATCGTGAAGGGAGCCTGACCAGGCATGTGGATCACACCTTACCCGTGGTATAGTTCAGTCCTCAAAGGAGGGAAGGAGCCATGTGCCAAGAAAGCAAGTGACCTCATAGGCAGCAGAGGACTTTCAGGGCCACCTGTGCAGGGTCTTGGGACAGCTGAGGGCACCAAGGGGATTGCAGGGCATCTCTCTGCTTGGAACACAGGAGAGTCCTGAGCCTGGGGACTACCAGATTGGTCATTACCGGGATGAAGGGACTGTGGAAGGAGATGGTGAGATGAAGCAGAATTAGGGAGCTCTAGGACCTCCTCAGGGACGGTCTCTCAGTCTTACAGAGTGAGGCAAAAGGATGAGAAATGAGGAAGCTTCCCATGGAAAGTGTCACCCAGACTGTCATGGTCTTTAAGGCTGGGGCACTTAATGCAGATGGGAAGAGTGGAGAGGAACTGAGTCTCTGCAGGTATCGCACAAGAGTGCGCCAATGGCAGCATGATGGGAAGAGAAAAGGCTGTGTGGGTTTGTGTTGTGCCTGGCAGCCCAGGTGCCTTGGTGACCAGGGGAGTTTCTGGCTGTAAGGTGGCAGCTGGCAAGCGGTGGGGACGGAGCGGCTGCGGTAGCCACACCACTCCCAGGAGCCGTACACAGGGAGCACAGACCTCACTGAACCGCACAGCTCACGAGCAAGGCCCTCGACTCGTGGTGGTGGTGTCCTCTCATCAGGACAGGGAAGGGTGTCCACTTTGGGTGCGTTGTAGTGCCTTGGTGCTAGCCTGAATGTGTAGGAAGCGTGTGTGTGTGTGCGCGCCTGTGTGTCAGTCTTTTCAGTGTCCTTGCAAGGCTGGATGCAGGTGGTCTCTAGAGCCGGGGGAGGAGAGGGCAAGAAGAAATGGGGAGCTGCAGTGGTAGGTGGGTTGGTCTCAGCGTGGTGGGCAAGGGACCAGGCATCCTCGGGGCAGTGCCTGGCCCAGGACTCATGGTAGCGTGCGAGCTCAGCGTCCCTGTGCCGCGGGTTGCCCTTCAAGGATGGCAGAGAGGTGCCCAGAGGTCCCTGGGGAGTGCGCGGGTGCGAGGGGAGCTTGTGGGGTGCCTCTGCCGTGAGGCGCAGAGAGGGAGACGGTGCTGGCCCGGCTGGGTTCCAGCCGTCAGCCCGGACACAAGGCGGCAGGGCTGGCACTGTGGAGGCAGGAGGAGGCCCAGCGGAGAGGGGATGAGATGAGCCTCCACCCCGAGCCGGGTGCGCTCAGAGGGACGTGTCCCTGGGTGCAGGTAAGGGACGTGGCCCGGCCGCGGTGGTGCCGAGCTCCCCGCCGAGCCCTGTCTGGTGGCTGGAGGGGAGCCCCCACGCCGGAGCGGTGCTGGGCAGGGGCAGGGCTGGCCGCGGGCAGCCTGGAGGGGTCCGGAGGGAGGAGGCGGCGGCCGGCGGGGTCCTTCCCGGGGGGGCTTCTGGGGCCGGAGCGGGCCCTCACCCCGCTGCCCCGCTCTTCTTCCAGGAAAGCGCACGAAGAAGGGGATGGCCACGGCCAAGCAGCGGCTCGGCAAGATCCTGAAGATCCACAGGAACGGGAAGCTGCTGCTCTAGCGGCCGGGCCGGCGGGAGCCCGGCGGCGGGAGCCCGAGGACGCTGCCGCTGGACTCTTGGCCACCACCACAATAATCCCGTTAACTTTCAGCGGTCGGAGTGTACAGAATCCTGCTATAAATATTTTTTAATATAGATGTCCTTTCTCAGAGCGCTGAGAGTGACTAGCCGCAAAAAGTTAATACTAATCCCGGCCGCGNAGGCGGCGGGCGGTAGCGGCCGTTGGGTTGTGAGGCGTTGGGCGGCGGCAGCCCCTGGGCCGTGAGGCGATGGGCGGCGGCGGCCATTGGGCTGTGAGGCGTTGGGCGCGTTTCTCAGGCAACCCCCCTGTCGCCCCCGTGTAGCCGCGTTTCCCGAGGCATCCTTTTCCTAGAATGTAGCTTGTACATAGCTTTTGGAATAACCACCACCGGTTTTTTATAAGGGGAAAGTCTCTCCGGGGCGCCGCCCGCTGGTACCAGCTCTTTGCGTAACTTCTTGTACGAGGAGGGAGACGAGTTATTTTACTAGCACCTTGTGGAGTGTTTCCGTGTTTTGTGACGATGTAATTTATTAATGTTTGTAGCTTTTTATATTTGTACATTTCTTATGGGCTTTGTTTATATACACACATTACCGGGGCGCGGCGCCTGCGGGGAACCAGAGCCACCCGCGGCCGTGGGCGAGGGCCGGGAGGGCCGCGCCGGCCTGGGCGTCGCGCCGGCTTTTTTTATTATGATTATTATTATTAGTATTATTATTTTTTCGCGACATGTACATTTCTAACAAAGTTTATCGTGGCTATCTATCTATGACGGTGTTTTATTTACCGATTCATATCAAATGCTCTTGTATCGAGTTCACGAAATCTAAGTAAACCTAGAGCAAAGTTTAAAAAAAGAAAAAAAA
>VXBH01006343.1:0-96535 GCA_013400035.1 Rynchops niger
GGCGGGAGCCGAAATTCTGCCACTTCCTTTCCTTCCAGCTACCATCCTCCTGGCTCAGCTCAGTGCATGACTCAGGAAGCCTGGCTTAATCATCTTCATTATAAATGCTGAGTCTATTTCATTGCTGATAAAGTTCTTGCTGACCAGTTCCTACAGCTAAAATACCCAGGACTGAAAAAAAAAAGTGGGACTTCACCTTTGGATTGTGGGTATTTTTAAAAATTAACTCCTGTGCTATAGCTCCTTTCCAAAGTAGCAGCCAAAAGCAGCAGCAGCAGACTATTTTATAAATATATAAAGGATGCGACCTTTTAAAAATACATACTTTACATATCAGACTTCGAAGATAGAATAGAATTCAGTTATCCTACGCCAAGACTGTTGGGACATTTGCCTTTTTCCTAAGGAAATTACTTTGCCTTGTACCTCACCTTTTATAATGCACGCTTTTCTGCCTGTGCAATTCATTATCCAGGACTGGATCTCCTCAATAGTCTAATGCTGATGTCCTGAGGAAATGAATTTTTTAATAGTCTTCTTGATGAACATGTGTTTTTTGGCACCTGAAAATAGATGTACTGTATTTCTAGGTTAGATGCACATTTCACCTATTGAGCTGTACATTTCAGTAGCTGCGGCTTCCTATGTGTTGAGACAGAAAAATAACTTAAAACAGTCATTTGGCTGAGAAGATATGATTATTTGTCCTCCTACATAGCCTATGAGTACGAAGTTGGGTTTATAGCTTGCTCTTTTACTTTGTATCTCTCAAAAGCCAAGGAACGGAGAGTGCATTGCTTTATCAATTCTTGGTGGGTGAGCACAGGAATTACAGTGTATATATATAAATAAATACATATATTCACACACCCCCCTTATAACAAAGGCTATTGGGATGTACAAAACAATAGGTGCTTTAGTTAAACTGTTGCTACAGACATGGAAAAAAAAAAAAAAAGATGGAAAGTGAGCAAGCAAGCCCCTGCTTGACTTTCACAGTTAGGAATGAGGCGTGGGGGGACCTGTTCTGCCACCAGATCTGACTTGGGCAGCAGGAGATGGGTCTTCAGCTTGGCTTTCTCACAAGGCAGGCACCAGCCTTGGCTAATCAGTGCTTCCACTGCTTATGCAGGTTTCTGGTAAAAGAAACTATAGCCAGAGATGCTATTCTCCTAAAAATATTACTAACTTTGGAACTGCAAAATAATTTGGCTGCCTAAAACTAGGGGAAAAAAAGGGGAAAATGTCTGAAGTCTCTGTGAAAACACCAGATGCAACACTGTTTCACAGGGGGCACCCTAGGAACATGCTCATGTGCCTCCCTGAAACGCATTAATGCACTTCATTAAGTGCTTATACACCTTGTGTAAACAGGTAGGGCCCAACTCTCCCTGCTCCTGTGGGCCCTTGTGCCACTCCTGCTGAAGCTGGGCTACTTTGAGACAAGCCTGGCGTCCCAGTTCAGGAATCACAGAATGGTTTGGGTTGGAAGGGACCTTAAAGATGCTCTAGTTCCAACCCCCTGACCTGAGCCACCTCCAGGGATGGGGCATCCACAGCTTCTCTGGGCAGCCTGTTCCTTTGCCTCACACCCTCACAGCAAAGAATTTCTTCCTAATACCTAATCTAAACCTACGCTCTTTCAGTTTAAAGCCATTACCCCTACTCCTATCCCTCCACTCCCTGATAAAGAGTCCCTCCCCATCCTTCCTGTAGGCTCTCTGGGGACTGGAAGGGGCTATAAGGTCTCCTTGGAGCCTTCTCTTCTCCAGTCTGAACAACCCCAACTCTCTCACCCTGTCCTCATAGCAGAGATACTCCAGGCCTTTGATCATCTTTGTGGCCCTCCACTGGACCCTTCCAAGAAGTCCATGTCCTTCTTGTGCTGAGGACTCCAGAGCTGGACGCAGAATCTCACCCTCGTTAGCTGTGATGGGGAGCGCTCCCAGGGGACAAGAGTCAGTCCCAGACACGGTGGGCAAAGCTCCCCCTGCCCTTCCCTGCCACGGGGCACCGCCTTTGGGCTGGTTCGGGAAGTTTCCTTTCTTCGCCAGCCTGATTAGCTTTGTGATTACCCAAGTCTGGGGAAAACAGAAGGTAGTGCTTGGGAATGTTTAAGGACAGATTTGCTTACAGCTGATCCACGTTATATTTTCTCCAATGATTATATGAATCAAAACATTAAAAAAGTCTTTCCAAATGAAAAAAAAAACAAACCCTTATTTTCACACAACACTAATTTTTATACAGATCTTGAAGCTGTTTTTAAAGGTCTTCTATAAAAATTAAGTACAAGCTGAAGATAGAACCGTCTCAAAATGAAATGGACTATACTCTCTTCTGAAAATTCCCTTTCTGTTCATCTTCTGAGGATTTTTTTCCTTTTTGGGAACCTGCAGACTGCTTTACTCAAAGTGGACTTTTCATTTTTCAGGAAAAATTATATCTTGCTTCAAGAAAAGAAAAGATCGTCCACCTCTTTTAACCTGGGAAACAGAAAATAGGATCTTCTTTCCAGGTGTTTCTGTGGCTGACAGCATCTGTAACAGGCTTTCTGTGTTCCTTCTTGCAAAAGAATTACTGAAGAATTAAATATCATACAGACATGTCAAGACTGCCCAATGCAAAATATTCTACATCAAAAATAAAGTATCCTTCCCCCCCCCCGGAAAGTATTGTGATTCCAGAAAAGTCTGATGGGGATCATTAACGATTACAGCATATAGCAGCCATAGTTCTGTTCAGAACAAAACAGCTTGCTTTCTTCACCTACGATTTGAAATTTTATATAATTTTCAGTTTTGCAATGCTGGGAGGGTAGTTCAGCCGACTTTTAAAGTTCATTTCAAGAACACAACTCAATTTAGCAAGTAATTTGCAGAGACTACCCCTCTGATTGCAGTATGTTTTTCTGCCCATTGCAGAAAGCACAAAGAGATGAGGAGGGCAGACAGCGGCATTAGCGACCCCACATACTCTGCTCTAACACAAAATGTGATTGTAACTAGATATATTAAAGCGTTGAGATGCCAATTAGCTACTTCAATGCAAATTATTCTTTTATTTATAGGGTGGTTCTTCCTTAGGCCTGAAATTGCTGTAGCTCTGATGCTAGCATCAAGTCACGAGATAAATGAATCACAGAGCCAGATCACTGCGTCTGCAAAGACTGTTACGTTCTTGAGTTCGACCTGACGCTACAGCACTTGCAAGAGATCTATGTTAGTGCGCCAGTATCTGTCAGATGAAGCAATTCCCAAGGGGATTTTTGGTGCAGCATCTCCTGCGTGCTCGCAGGACTGGAGGACAGGAGGAGCGCCTAGAGCTTTGGGTCCACTAAAGGGGTGCGCACCCTTCCCCTCCCCTCCTCCGCTCTTCCTGATGAGCTCCACAGGGCTCTTTCGGTGAGTTCACCCCTTCCCAGGCACTTTAGTGTCTCCTCCAAGCCCAGAGCCGAACCCCGCCTCAGTGGGGCAGGCAGCAGAGCAGTTTGGTGGGGTAAATGCCAAGTCTGACAACGTTACCAGAGGGACCCTGATCCGCGATGCTTATCCAGCTGTTCCTGCTCCATCAGACTGCTCCAGTTACTGGTCCCTGCATTCCTGGCACACCTTTAGAAAGCCAAGCCTGTAACTTGGCAAACAAGAGCCACTGAAGAGAAAACAGGCTGTGTTATCTCTAAAGAGAGATGGCTGGAGCCTTTCCAGAAAAATCTAGAGGGTTTTGCTCTCTGTTGTTTTCTTTGTGACACCTGAGCTGGAACCAAACCCGCAGGGTCAGCTTCCTGCGCCTCCACGTGAGCTTTCCCAGCCATGCTCTCCTGTGTTCCCCAGGAACACAAGCTCTTCTCACCCATCTCCAAGTGATGACCCCCCCCAACCTTTCTGCATGGGCTTCCCACACCTCCTGCCTGCACTAGCCACAATGCCAGCCCCAGCTGGCCATGCTGGCAATTAGAAAATTACATCCGGGAGTCTGTGGGCTGCTGTGAAATATCCACAGTAATCCAGGAGGGAAATAGGTCTGTTGCTGGTCAGCTTGAACCCACAGTGCTGCTGTCCACCCCGACCTCGGAAAATGGTTGACACCACAGTTTGAGCAAGAGATGATGCTATGCGACGTACATACGGGCAGCATATAGGTCGACCGGCTCTTGTCTGAGGTCATATAACACAAGAAATACAAAAATGGCATTATGACTGTATCAGACTTTGCTTTTTCAGTTCAGTTTCTAGGAGTGGAAGTACTAAAAGTATCTGCAAGTACTCTGGCCAATTACTTACCAAATGTTTCTGTGATATCTAAAGCAACTTCAGAAGTCCTTTTCTGGATAGGGTTCAGAGTATTTGCTGTTATTGGGAAAATGTTTTGATTTTATTATGTTCTGGTTTCACCCTTTGCAGAGCTGTAGCAGGGTCCATTATCCAGCTGTGCTCTGCTAATAAATACCTACAGAGAAATTTATGGTGAAAATCTGACTGCACTGAGCTCAGTGGGAGTCCACCATCACCGCTAGTATCTCCAAGACTTTGCCCTGGTCTTTAGAGACTATGTCTGTCAAACAGGTCCTGTCCCTAAGGCAAAGCTCTGAAGTTCCCTCCTGTTTCTAACCTTTTAAATCTTGTGTTAAAATCTGCCTTAACTGGGCATTAAGTTCCAAACCCTTTCCACAGATCTAGAAAAGAATCATAGAATTGCTGAGGTTGGAAGGGACCTTTCAGATCATCTAGACCAACCATCAACCTAGCTCTGACAAAACCATCACTGATCTAAACTACATCTCTAAGCACTATGTCTACCCGTCTTTTAAATACCTCCAGGGATGGTGCCTCAACCACTTCCCTGGGCAGTCTGTTCCAATGCTTAGTAACTCTTTCAGTTAAAAATTTTTCCTAATATCCAGTCTAAACCTCCCCTGGTGCAACATAAGGCTGTTTCCTTTTGTGCTGTCACTTGTTACTCGGGAGAAGAGACCGACCTCCCCTGGCTACACCCTCCTTTCAGGCAGTTGTAGAGAGCGAGAAGGTCTCCCCTCAGCCTCCTCTTCTCCAGGCTGAACACCCCCAGCTCCCTCAGCCGCTCCTCAGAAGACTTGTGCTCCAGACACCTCACCAGCTTCGTTGCCTTTTCTCTGGACCCACTCCAGCACCTCAGTGTCTTCTTTGTGGTGAGGGGCCCAAATTTCATTATGTTCCTACATTTAAAAAGAAAAATTGCTCAAGGTTTTGGTAAAAATAATGTAGCTGTAACAGGACGCTTATAGCTACCGCGTGAGAGTTTATCTGATGACACAGACTGCCCCGGGACTGGCTCCTGGGAAGCTCTCTGCTTGTAGGTAGGGAGGTATGGCTAACGGAGGATGATTAGAAAGCAACAGAACTAAAAGCCCCCAGCTTATGTGGCCACCTCCAGAGACTCCAGGCAGCCATTTCCATCCCATGATATTTTCCAGCCGTGACAATAGGCAGGCTGGTGCCGTACCAGTCCTGATGAGAGACTGGCTCCCGTTGGCAGCAGCAGCTGCCTCTGCACCATTAGTCATTCACGCAGGCACACACAGAACAGCTGAGGGAACTTAGGAGAGGCAGCAGCATAAACCGTTCTTCAATTTCCAATTCCCAGTTCTGTTATCCTCCTTCATCTGGTTTGCTTGCTTGTGTCATGTCTCCCAGGCCTGATCTGGAGAGCGATTTTTCTGCGGGGGTGATTTCTTTCTGCTGGACTATCTGCCTTTCTTGGGCTGACTGTGCAAGTGGAAATGAAATTCTGTTGAAACAGATTCATTAAAAAAAGATTAGTAAGATTAGTTAAACTGTAACTGGCTTGTGCCTTCCTTGTTGAATGCAAAGAATGGTGCTACAAACAACAGAGCCAATGGCCAGCCCTTTTCTGGAAGCATATGATATTGCTCCATCAATTCTGGTCCTATCAGCAGCTGGCTGCCAGTAAATGGATGATGGCTTCTGCAAGTTTCTGTCTCTATACATTCACATACACAGAAAAAAGGACTTTTGGGGCAAGCAAGAAATTTCTGACATGTACAGTGCAGCGCTTCTTTGTTTCAGGAAGGTGGGCTCAGGGTGACCGCTCTCGTCGGCACAGCACACCAGACAAGGGGGTGCTTCATTTTTAATGCACCGGAGCTGTGCAATCACCAGTGATTGTTCCATGGTGTTAATGGAAAGACAGAGGTATTTCTAGCTTCCCTCCTCTAGGACTTTCAAAGCCGGTTTCCAGGAGTGCCTCTCACAGCCACTCTCCAAATTGCTCGGGCGATGGGTTCCCCACCCTGGGGCTCTCTAAGAGCTCTCGGGACTGCCTGTGGCTCCCCACCACGCATGATCGCTGTGACCTGTGTCTTCCCTTCCGCGCACAAACCCATTAGCAGGAACGCTGAGTACCCTCACAGGAAAGAAGCTTTTTCCCCAACAGCAGAGCCGGAGGAGCATCAGCATGGCGCTGGACTGGGTGGAGGGAGGGTGATGCCGAGCAGTACTTTGAAGCAAGGGCAGAAAGAGCTTATCAAGGGCTGGATAAGGAAAAAGGGCTTCTCACATCCCCACCTCCCCAGCCTATCTCATGGGCTGCTCCTGCTGTGCCCAGCCAGTCTCACTGCCACAGCACTTTCTGCCATCTTCTTGTCCCCGGCAGGAGGAGGAATGGCAGCCAGTCCCCAAGCTCGGCCACAGGAGAAGGGAACTGAGGGCGTTTCGGTGTTTGGGGACTGCGAGAGGCCAGGCCTAACCAGGAGCTATGGATCCCACAGGAAAAAAACGTCCTCCCCCCGAATCGTGTTTACCTCGGCTGCTCTGGAAACCACTACCGCATGGGCTGCTGCTAGACAGGGTTTAGCTCTATTTAGAAATAGCTGCCATCTTCCTACCTTGCATTTTCTGCTGCCGGCTTTTGTTTTCAGCTCAGAAAAAATAAAAACACAAAACACCAAAAGACAAACAAAAGAACAGCAAATAACAAAACCAAAGTGCAGCATGTCTGGAGGAGCAGAGAGAAGGCAGATCAGGAGCTCCTGTCCTTCCTCTGTCAGAGCACACAGGCAATCAATGCCCTTAAAAGCAGCAAACACGGAGCTGGTGAGAGGATGCACTGTTTCAAGGAACATGTAATTAGACCAAGGAACGCAGTGCTGCGGAGGGACATCCAGGACAAGGACACAGCAAAATTTGAACAATTATCTGTATAGTGACAGAGTTTTAATAGTTAATGATCTTGGGTGCGGGGAAATGATGTAACATGGCATGTTTCACAGTTTAAACCAGTCGGGATTAGGAGAAACCCTCTTAGAAATGCAGACAAGCCACAAGCAGCAAGGCTCCCCAGGCCTGCCTGGGAGCTGCTTGGAGCTCCCCATTTGCTAAAGACCCATTTGACCACTCGGAACCTGGGCCTGCTTTGCTGTGTCAACACGCTGCCCTTTTCCCTGTTACACCTCTGTGTAACCTACCGTTATACCTATGGAGCCAGCACAACAGCAGGCACGAACCCATCCCACTCCGCAGCTCACCTGCCTGTGCTGCACACCAGTGCCTCTGGCTGCCACCAGCGCCTGGGTGCACCCGCCTCTGGGAAGGAGAACAAATCAGGGATGTTCAAACACCTAGAAGAGTATTTAAGAAATATATTTCATAACAGTTTATGCAAACTCCATTTGCAGCTTGAGCACACAAGACTATTTATGAGAGGAATTTGCTGCTGGAGATAATGAGCCAGTTTTCACCAAAATATAAATCTGCCGTCTGCTTGCAGAGGCTCACAGACTGTCAGAGCACAGATCATCGCTACTGAGCACTCCGGTAATAGTGTAAACAGCGATGACATTTAGAGTATTGTTTAACTGAGGGAGGACACATAAGTCACATCTACAGTATTATCTAATGGGGAGTAAACCTCTGCAGATCATACCTCACAACTCTGGCAGCAGTCTGTAACGTCTTTAAGCTACATCTTTAAATTATGAATAATGCCTATTAAAAAATCATAACTCTTAGTTGTGGTAGGCTTCTCTGGGCAAAGACACTGTCAGAATAATTAGAACCTAAACCATGAATGCAGTATCTGTTCTCATCCCGGGGAACAGTTTGTAGGATTGGCACACCCATCACAATAGTTTATTGCACCTCTTAAAACCAACATGCTGAAAAGTGCTTCCCACCAACCATTTTTCCACTTAGGAAGTGAGTTAAGCCCCTTCCAAGTCTACAGCTGAGCATCTGAGAGCATGAGAAATGAGTAGGGTGTGCGTTTTAAGTCCTTTGCAACTTTAAGAGAGTTATTTCTTCGAGGCAAAGATTTGCTTACCTTTCAGATAATGTGAGGTGAGTGCAAGCTCTCCTTTCTGTCCCCATAGCCAAGAGGAAGCCCTCGGTCTGTGGCCATGAAACCATGCTCATGGCTACACATTTATTTCTGCAGCAGTGCAAGAGGCATGCGAAAGACGGCCTCTGTGGAGTCCCAGGTTACGTGAAAAGTTACCAAAAGCGAGTTAACTCAGCTCTAAAATTCAAATGCAAACAACTCTCACATTGCTGAAGTCCACCAAGGCACACGTATCCCTCCGTTTCAGTCAGAGCAGGAACACGGTGCACCCAGATGCGTGATCTGGCACCACGGGGGAGGGACACCAGCATGGCACGGCAAGGACACCAGCATGGCGGGGCAGGACTAAGGGCTCGACCACAGGGCTATTTCTTCCCACAGAGTGTGTAGAACTTGCGGCTCTGCTTGCCCCTGCCTCCCTCCATCCCCTGGCCGGGGGGGGCTGGAGGGCAGGCACAGCACCAGGTACCTGTATTTCTCTCATCACACAGACCGAAAATATCAGCCGACCTTAATGCAGGCTTTTTCTCTGGCCACTTTTCTTCTAATCAGCTGCATAAAGGCCAACCACAGAGCAAGTGAGAAACGCTGAACAGAACTGCCAGGTCACTTATCTAAGCTCAAGAGTTTCATCTTCTGACTCTGCCTCCATGAGGGAGGAATGGGACAGCCTGACAGCCTCCAGCCAGGTTAACACTGTAAGGGAATTAGCAGCACCATCCATAGGCTTGCAGAAGGAAAGAACATCACCAGAGCAGCACCACATGAGGAGATGAAGTTCTGGCAGCTTTGCTCAAGGTTTCTGAAAGAGCAGGCAGGATGCAGGCAAGATGAGCAGTCACAGAAAGTGGCAGATACCATTTTACAACGCGTTTTTTACCCCTGGCAAAAGTAAAGCTTGTTAAAGGTGGGAGACAGACAGTGCTCAGAGATAAAGGGAGAAACTGGTAGCAGTAACACGAAATTTCACATACCTGCTGTCAAGGAGCTCTCCTCGATCACACAAACCTCGCTCCAGTGAGAAGCTGTAAGTGATAGTCCCGTTTATGTGGGGTTAGCTCCTGCCTGCAAGGGCTACCTGCCTGCATGAAAGCCTGTTCCTAAAGCTGTACCCAGATCTGCCCATTTTCCATAGAGAACAGACCATGTAATAAACAGACATTCTGATGGACCTTGATCCAGCACACTGATGCTGATCAGGCACACCACGCTCGCTGGAGCCTGAGGTGTCACGCAACACCAATTGTAGCACTGGAGGACCCCTCCTGCCCTGAGCCTAGTCCCCTGCTGTCCCTGGCAGCCACTTCATATAACCCCATTCATCAATCAACCACCTGGTCTTGCAGTGAATTGCAAATGCAGATGGACCACAACACCCCTCCAAAGTGGGCCCAAACCCCAGGTGAACATCATGCCCACCTTCTAGAGGGCCCAAGTGTCCTTTTGTTCTCTGTTACCTTTTCCCAGGGATGTGCCGCTGCCAACAGCACATGGTCCCATGTGCAGGAGCTCCGTGCCTCCCAGATTACCTCAACCTGTAACAAGGGTGAAATGCTTACTTGAGAAGAGGTACTGGGTGTTCAGCCCTGTGCAGATGCGGGAGAGTCAGCCTCCTGTGGAGTGCTCAAGACACCAGACTGGCATGCCCAAATTCTTCACTCATGGTACCACCAGTACCTCAGAGCACTGGGGATAAGATGTAAGTACCTCTGGGTTTCTGCAGCACACACAGAAAATAGACCAGCACCACTGTGGGACCATTCCAGGCTGCTGAGGAAGGTGCTCCACAGTTCATAAGTATTGGTAGGCATTGGGGATGCCAGGATTTTTGGATGTTTCTTGGGTGTAGTCAGAGTCCCAGTTCGACCAGTGCATTTTTGTGCAGGGGATTCAAGTCACATCTGCCTCCCCACTCTCTGATCCAGCTGATGGGGAGATGCTTACAGGACAGCAAGAGGTTTTGCGGAGTGGATGAATCCTGTGTAAGTGAAGTTTGCAGCTCATCACCCTACAAGAACACACCTATGGTAAGAATATCTCTCAACCAACATTTAATTTACTCGGTTGCATTTACCAAAACCTATCAACATTAAAATAGGACAAATTGTCAAACACACCAGCTGCACTTCTCCCTCTGCACAGCATCTGAGATGGCCATTCTTCCTTTCCAGCAATTTATTTCCCCTGAAGAAGCCAGCTGTCGACAATGTCGAGCTCATCTCTTTTGAACACCAGCTCTCTCTAATTCTCACTTTCTTGGTGGGCCTTTGCCATAGAAACCTTCCTTAGCAACAGGGAGGCAGAGCAACAGTGGCTCCAGCCAGAGGCATTAATGAGGCAGCGACGGTCCCTCTGCCTGGCACATCACCTCCTGCCATGCCTTCCCAGCTCACCTTTTCCAGCGGGCCATAACTAATAGGTGAGAATTTCCAGCAGAATCAGGGTGTGGGGCAGGAGGGAAACAGCTGCGTTGGAAAACTGTTTGGGACCATTTTGAAAACCCCCTTTGATTAAGTGCTCGTGGCCCGGTTTATGAGCCAGCTCACCTAAGGGAATTTCTTGCACCTGTATAGCTCTGCCATGCCAAGGATGATTTCGGATGTTTGCGGCCACGGGCACAGGGGGTGACAAGAGGAGCCAAGAGGAAAGTGGGGAGGGGACGAGATCTAAAGCATCTCAACACAGGCTCAGGAGCCACTCTGCCTAAGTGAGAGAAAAAGAAATAGAATGGCTCAGGACACTGAAAACAGCCCCGTGAGCTTCGTGGGGCAAGAATACCCTGACCACAAGCCCCATCCTGCCCCATCACTCGTGGTGCTCACTGGCAGCAGGCAAATGGTCCCTGCTGTATCTAAGTCTAGGGGCTAGAGCTGCTGTCAGAGTGATGCTCAAATCCTCTATCTCTAATCCTACCACTGATTTCTGCTGTATCTCCACTTAACTGCCATTTCTTTTGCTGGTTAGAAATTCAGTGTTTGCCTTCTCTGTAAAGAGAAAATCAGTAGCATTTGTGACATGCTGCGTGAGTAAAGGGGCAATGCCTCATCCCTGTACCACCCCAAGTAGATGGTACCCAGAAATGCAGGCAAGAAAAGCTGGCACTTCAAATCCTAACCAAGTGGCACATCCGGGCTTTAAAAAAAGTGGTGGAAGATCAGGGACAGCAGTGTTATTGATTCTGTATCATCCTCCCCCCAGGCCTGTGCCTTTCTGTTCCCAATAGCTTTATTTTGACAGACAGATAAAGCAGGACGTGTGAATTTTCCACTTCTTTCAAGGAAATAGCTGACTGTTGCTCTGCAGACAGAGGTGAGTTGGCTCCGCCTGTGGTGCAAAGCAGGTCTGAAGTGGAAACATCTCACCAAGGGTAGTCAGCCCAGGTCCAGAGGCAAGCTAAAGCCAGAGCTACCCACTTCCCTCGCAGAGCCCACCTGTGTCCAGCCAGTTTGGAGGCCAAGTGTCCTAACAAAAAACCTCCCCAGCTGCATCGTCTCTGTAGAGCCAGCACAAGGACATGCACATACGAGTATTGAGAAGGGCGCTAACCACCACAGCCAGCTTGAGAAACCCGTGAACTTTATCTTTCCATTCTCTGACTCATCCTGTCACACCACACAAGCACCGTGCTGCTACCAGCATTACACAGTGACTCACTGGAAAACCTGCACTGCTCTCGCTTCCAGTCCTCCCTGCTGGGTTTTTCATTATCTGCCTATGGGATAATCATCTGGAGGAAGAGCCACGGTGGCCTGTATCTCCAAACACCTCTCCTCTGCTTACTTGCCAGCACCAGGACGTAATTAACTGCTAGCAGCTGATCCGAATGCGCAAACCTGGCTTGTAAGGAATAGGGGACAACCAACTCACCGTTTGTGTCCTATTCAGTGGGAGCAAATACTTTTATCGGCATGGGTTGCAGAATCTGCAGATTTTTTATTACATATAAAATCAGAATTAAGCAGGAAAACACTTTTCTGGGGTTTTGTTTGATAGTTTGGTTTTGCATTTTAGTTGTTTCTAACTTTTTTCCAGTGACAAACATTTCTGCTCTAAGACAAGGCAGCATTTGTTTATGCCTCTGACCCAAATTCTGTCCCTGAGAGGGTTTAGATTAGAGCACATTCATTCAGCACCCAGTTGAAGAATCACAGCCTTGACTAAATTATTTATTGGGTATGTTTGATCTCAAAGACATTCTGAAATTATTATATCAAAGGCTACAATTTATGAAGTCCATTTTCTCCCAATATAAAGACATGAATCTAAATTTTTAGATGAATGCTTACTGAATTAAATAAAGGAATCTAACACCTTTTATTACACACAGAAGTATTCTCACACGGACCTATGAGTAATTACACATAAAAAGTTAATGGAAAAATCAAACATGTTAAAGGTTAACTGTAACGTATCTTTCACCAAAGAGAGAAAGTTTCAAGATTTAGGGTATTCTTGACATAAAGTCAAAAGTGAATATTTGTTCCTAAGAACCAGGCCACCACCTAAGCAATGAGGATAAGAGGCACAAGACTAGGCAGCGCCTAATTCCCAGGAATCTGTTACCAGCACGGGCTCAGGTAGCTCCATTCAGGTGCAAGTAATTCAAGAAAATGGACTTGCCTTCAAATCTGGTTTATCCCCCATGTTGGCGCGTGGAGGGCAGGTAACCCAGCAGACCTGTTTCTGTGGAGGAAGGGAGCTCTGCAGGGCCATGCGTGTCCGAGCCAGCGCTTGCTCTTGCGGGGAGCCAGGCAGGGAAGGCACACGGCACAGACAGCTGAGAGCTTCGTTTTCTGCAGACAGGGAAACTCCTCTTCAATGTACAGAACAAAAAACCTGTAGAGGTGAACCAGCATAATGCCTGTCCTTAGCATTTTGTTCTGATCACAGCCTCCTGAAAATGTTTTTTCTTTTTTTTTCACCAAGAAATATTACAAAAAAAAAAGTCACAGTCTGTGAGCGTATTTGCACATTTCTACCATTTTAATTCTGATAAAAGAAAAAACACATTACTACTTTACTCCTTATATTTTTTGCTCAAGGAAGGAAAAATTCCTGGTTTGCGTATAAATTGGCAGGACAAAATCATCTCTCCCTCTATAAGTTCTAGCTTTACCTTTTGTCTTCTTATTTTTTTCCTTCTCCATCACTACTAAGTTCTCTTGACTTTTCAGCTTGCGGGCACCTAAGGTATTGGCAACGGTATTTTCTCCTTCAGTCTGCCAGCTGAAAAGAGCCATGTCTTCATGGGGGCATGGGAAGAAGGTGTGTTTTCTTCCATTCCCATTTATCTTGCAGGTGCGCTGTTGGAGCTCTGCAGAGGACAAGCTCTTGCAAGCAGATGGCTGAAAGCCTCCATTCAGGACAGGAGAGATCCCCCACTGCCTCTTCAGATCTCATGCTCTTCTTAATCACAAAATTAGATGAACTCAGCCCTTTTAACCCATTTTTTTCTGCCACCAAATTAGGTTTCATAGCTAGGTTCAAGCACTGAATTCCAGTAGGAGGGCTGGGAAAATTCACAGCAGCCTACTGCTTCCGTGCACGTGGCTGGCACTTTCTCCACAGCCTGAGTACCAAATAAACAATTTAAATAGGATTCCAGTGGAAACTTGAGTAGCAGAAAGGACGCAGAATGACAATGGGGTTCATGGATGCAACTGTTCATCCCTATTTGTCTCTCAATTTTGACCCTTTGGAAAGAAGAGATGGAAATCACAGCTTGATTCATGGCAGCACTGATGGAACTACATGATGACTAGAGCACATATCATGCTGGACGGTGCTTACAGTGTCCCTTGTATGCATTAAACATTGTGCTAAATGGGAAACCTCACTCCTTGGAGATGTTGATAACTAGGCAATCACGCTACGTATTTGCATGTATTAAACAACAAATTTCTAAAGAGCTGAGATGCCAGCACAGCTCTTCTCCAGCCTTCCCGGAGCACTAAGGAAGCTTTGATCCGACCTGCCAGCCCTTAACCAAGCTACAGACAGCTCCCAGATAGAAAATCTTCCTTGCTAGCCAGGAGGCTCACTGGAAGGTGAAAGTAAAACCTGAAGAGCGCTTCAAAGTTGAGTCTGACTTCAAAGAGCCCTGCTGGGGGACCTGCACCTGCAGCTTTTCATGCTTTTATGCTGTGTTTGGCTGTTTATCATTAAACCATTCATTCAGACAGCTCTACACAATAAGCCTTTAATGGATCTTAGGCTGAAAAGAGTTCAGCCTGCAGAAATAAAAAGTTAAAACATAATCTATCTGTCTTAAAGAAAGCTTTGATATACCTTAAAATACCATATTTTCAGAGGTAGTTACATATTCACCTTTTTTTCCTTCCTGTGGGCTTTTCAAGACTTAAAAAATCTATAAGCTCCTATTGACCAAGCACAGCAGGTGCATATATTGGAGCATCTTGCTGGAGTCTAGGATAAGAAAACCAGTTCTGACAATCTACTGCTGGAAGCACCATGCACAGGGTCACACGGGAAAGTCTTCTTCTTCACATCTCAAAGTCTAGGAAGCACTAATCATAGAAATGTCAATTTTCAACCAGCCTGATTCTCAATGAATCAGTGAAACTTTTGATTTATACCATCAAGGACTTGGCTCAGTCTCATTAGATTTCAAAAACTAAATTGAAACGTGTAAAAAGCTTTCTTGGCTATCTGCCCATCCTTGTTATATAGCCTCCATTACATAGTATTGGAGTGCTTCATAATTTTTAACATATTTATGCTCATAGTACCACACCGGAATGGATAAATGCTGGTTTCTTCCTTTTATAGGCTGGACACTGAGACACAGAGAGACTAAAGAGTCTGACCCATCAAAGAATTCAGGATCCATAAGAACCATGCTCCAAAAACAAGACCCTCAAACTCACACCTCTAAGTGTTCCTGAAAACCCACCGAGTCTTTACCCAAAGGTTTGTCTCTAATGCTTGGCACCACCATCATGCCTTCTGCGTACCGGAGTGCTGGAAAAATCACCCATCAGAAGGTCAGTGCTCAGGATAGAAAAGAAATTAGATGCTTCGAAATTATGAAAGCAAGTCAAATCGGGGAATCACGTTTAGGGCAACGGGGCACAGCTGCATTATTTATCCTAACAAATAGGCTTCTGTGGACCATGCAGAAATCTCCTGAGTTTCTCCCTTGGCATCAGCAGCACCCAGGCCAGCATGGTTCTATTGGAATATTTTAAACCTGCCTTACCTTCTCAGACACTTAGCGGGCAAAAGTAACAGAAAGTTATAGATGAAAGGGATATTATGTGGTTGTGTGAGTGTCACATAATAGAACACTCTCTCTGAGTAATTGCATAAAGAGCAATTTTGTGGGTTTTATTAAATAAATCAAGATAATTTGAACTTCCATAAAAGGATAGTGAAAATAAAAAATAACTCTTTTACAAGAAGACATCCCCTCACATAAAGAACGCTAGAGAAACAACATTTATGAATGTATTTTAACTTTTCCAGAAAACATTTTAAAAGGAGTAGCATTTCTTCAGATACCCCGATTATTTATATCATAGCACACAAGTTCTGAATGCTGTGCACATGACACGTAGCCACAGTCAGTATAAAAGCGCTATATATAACATAACGAAAAGCCCTGTTCCAAAAAATATCCCTGGCCACATAAGAGAAGGGGATAGGGGAAAAGAAAAACTTTGTGCATCAAGTCTGTCTCCTTGCTACAGTACCTACATCAGCTACCTCCACTCATACACTTACCAATTTAAAAATCAGACAGGTTTTTGCCTCAGATACCCCTGATAGAGGGCTGTTGAAGAACCACACCAGGGCCTCATCAATGCCTTATAAAGAACCAAAATACCGAAGTTACATACAGTTACTACTTTCTTTTTTTTTTTTTGGAAGGGGAGCAATAGCATCAAGAGATTTAGCCATTTACCCCCATCTACTCAGAAACTCCATGGCAGATCTGGGCAGTCGATCTTGGATCTCCAGCCTCCCAGCTCTCTGCTTAGCCAAGTAATAAGAGGTTATTAAACACGCCACTGAAGATGAAAGCACTGAAAACACACCCTGAGACACAGTGTCCAAATTTAGGGCCTGTTTGCTTCTCTGATTTATTTTAGTTCCTTTAGTTTTCCCTTTTAAAGGAAACACCAACATTGCATCTTTCTCAATGTGAGGATTTTGTGAGCAGTGCCCTTTGTTAATCTTGCTAGGGAAAAAACCCCAAGCAAACAATGACAAGCATAATTCAGTTCAGTTCTCGCAAAAACCATATACAGTGGCAGGGAGCCAGTTTCTGATCTCATTTGCACTGGGGCAAAGCCATAGCAACGGCACTGCTGAAGCGCAAGAGCAGCTCCTGCCGTACAGGACGCGGGCGGCCGGCACAGCCTCCCTGGGTAGGGGTTCGCAGCACGATGCATTCAGCCTCTCTTGGCGAACGGGAAAGATCTAGATTGCTACTTGGAAATAGCAGCAACGTGTCTATGCATCACAAAAAGATTTTCCTGTCTCACATAGACATTTTGCTGTTAAGCTGTTCAAGCAAATTCTAGAAAACTCAGGTAATGGTTTGATTTAGGCTTCGATTTTGTATTAGAAGGTTTCAGAAATCTGTTTCCATTCTTCCTTAGGAAAGCAGACCATGAGACACCAGGGTACCTACGCACCTGCTTCAGCCAGAGGTCAGCCAGACTTTGCCGGGCAGTCGGGTGCAGAAGGATGTCTGGGTCAGGCCCACAGCCCCCCCACTCCTCAGCACAGCCACCTGGCTGAGCCATCAGGGTGCCCTGCGGTCCCAGCGTGTTTTGTCTTGGGCAGTGACCGGTGTCGGCTGGGAGATGTTCTGGGGAGCGCAGCAATGCTCAGTGCTGAGTCAGACCGAGAGGGAATGACTCACCCAGAAACGTCAATGAAAGATGATATTTCTTCTCTCCAGGCTGTTCTTGTGTCTGCTTTTCAAACTTAAGAGCAGGGTCCCTTTGCACCTTTCTAGATAGCAGCTGAACCATTTTTAACAACACATAGTTCCAAAATGCTGTTCTTTCTTGATGTTTCTTGCTTTGTTCTGTGCCTGTGACACAAGATATCGTGTGCCATTGCAGGAGCATTAAGTGTGGCAGGAACCACAAAGAAGGCTAGATGTAAAACAGCACTGGGTTTGGGAGGGTAGGCTGGCTGCTGGAAGGGCAGACAGCCTGACTCCCACTTTTGCACTGCAAATGGCTGCACACTTGTCCCCCTCCATGCCTTTCCAAACCACTCAGTGACATGCTGAGGTGGGAAGAGAGGGCAGGTCATTAAGTACATGCAACCATTACGTCTAATAGAACAGGTTGTTATTTTCATACTTCATGCTTTCAAGAAATCAACCTTGTGTATCATTGCAACAGAATGAAGCACAAACACTCTCAAGAGACAAAGATACCGTCATTAACTTGCTGTTCCCCAACCCCTTGCTGAGTCCTGTAGCCTCTCAGTAGTCACTAAATGATGGGCTTACCTTTTAAGTCCTTTGCTCCTGAGACCTTGCACATACTTCCCCTTGTTTTAAATGATGGTGCTCACATTCATCTGGGTCCATCCTCTCAATTCAAATAATTTTCCAGTTTTTTTGAAGGTGATAACTTCTTTTTTGAATAGCCTCATTACATCGATACGTAGCATTTCTTTATGTGTGTTTCCATCTACACAAATAAGGGATACCATCTGCAAATACAGTAAGAAAAGGAGAGCTACATAAGAAACAGAAAATACAGGAACTGAAGATATCTGTGTCACAAACAGGGTTGTAAATCATGGCTTCAGTCGTAAGCCTACCAAAATAGTTGAAACATCTCACAGGTCCACACTAAGGTATCTATCTGGCATCGTTTCATGACCCATTTTACTTGACAGGTCTGCAGGAAAATCTTTAATTGTCAACAGTCAAGCTTAGGTCACAGATTGAAGAGTAAGCGACTACAAGAAAGTTGACTCTAATTCAGGACCTAACAACATTTGGGTTAGAGACACCAAATGTTGTAGCTTATTTGAGACAATCCCAAGACCTGGAAGCACGTCCTACCTTCCTGATGATACTGGGACGTTATTTTGCAGCAGATTTTAGAGGTGGTGGAAGGAACAAGAAATTTGCCTGCATAATTTCATCCAGAACAGAGGAAAGAGCAAAACCAGTCTCTCCATATAAACTGTGGCCCTAGCATGTACTCACGCTCTATGGCACAACAAAAGACCTCTAATCTTTCCATCGCAGCACACGACTGGGCTTTGAGGGAACGTCCTCTTGGTCCCTGTGCTGACACTGGCAGTGTGCTCAAGCCCAGTCAGTCAGACGAGGGAGGAGAGAGCGTGCCATGCTTCTTGCATCCTCCCTTCTTTAGTCTGCTCTCCTTAATTTAGACAGACTTGCAAGTGTGCCCTCACTGTGGGTCACACCTACCCACCCACACATTGCTGGGATCCAAAGAGACCTTAATGAGTTTGCGTGGATTACAGCATTTTTCTTAGAGAACACATAAGTAGTTGACATTTTAATGGTATAATTAGCACACATAAAACTGCTTCATTCCAAGAATAGTCACAAGAAACAGAAATATGGAGTGGGAGCTTACAAAATTTTATCTGTTTTGTCATCTTTTTGGAGAAAAACCTGCCAACTGGCCTCAATTCATCATTCAAGGGTATAGTATATGCTGGAAAGTAGATTTTCAGAACAGTCTTACGCCAGCCTCCTTAGCAATCTAAACAATTTCCTTTGATCGCTCTTTGAACAGCAAAGCTGAAGTGTGAGACGCCAGAGGTAAAAATTCTTTGGCTAATTAATAAATTAGCTAATTGCTTTTGGCTGCCATATCTAAGCATTTAAGTACAAAGCAGCAGCATTCAGTTATAAACAGAGCCGACCAGGGTATGGCATGTGCACATTTGCATAAAGGATCTAAGAAGCTCACGAGTTGTAATTGGCACTAGAATTTGCACAGGTTCACTGAAAGCAAAATTCTATCCTATCCTAAAAGGGTAAAATTTTGGGGAAAAACACACAACTATGTGGACTTGTATTAACTGGAGGGCTGTTAGCCACAAAGAGCATATTTTGCAACCAAGAGTCAAAACTTAAATCCAAACTTCACTCCAAAGCAGCATCCTTTTGCTGACACCCCTTGGTTGTGTGCCCCAGGGCTGCCCTGTTATCCACTGGGCAAACTACTTATTGTCCAGACTAGTGAAGAGCAGCTTGCCACACAGCCCCGCCATGCAGCCACTGCTCCAGCGTGAGGCAAGGCTCTAGAGACAGTTACCTGCACAGCATCCCAACATCGATGGCTATCAGTCTGTGGGCCTTCGCTCCATCGATGCATTGCAGAGAGGCAGCACAGGTCCTTCAAGCCTGCCAATCTTTCTAGGTAGCCTAGAATTTAGGTACTCCACGTTCAGTATTGCAACGTATACGTTCCCTTAGGTCCATAATCTTAATCACTCTTCTAATGTGCTGCTGATGTGGGATTTAGGTTTCTTTATCGCTTTTTTTCTTACCTCTGCTGTTTGGAGTGGGTAAATGCTTTTGGATTAATACAAGTCACTTTTCTTTTTCTTCACAGTCTAACACTCATCTTTATTCTGTGCATCTCTCTCAAGAGAAGATTAGATGGTAGAGGTGCCTGGCTTTTACACAACAGTTTGGTAAACACACAGAATACAAAAGAGCCATTCAGCTGAAATGGCTTATTTCTCCCTTCTTCCCATCACAACATCCGTTTTCCTCAGGACACCACATTTCTAACCTACAGGTCAACCCTTGGTCCAGGCCTATGCCAAAAATAAGGTACAGCATAAGTAGAAAATGAACTTCTCAGGACCCATACACCTGCTCATTCTCCCAGCTGCAAAGGTACACACCCACATAATAAGCAAAGCATAGGTCCCTGCTTGCCATTTGCATCTGTAAGTTAAGCAACATAGATCACCTTGAAAAAAAAAAAAAACAAATGGCAAAGAAATTAATTAATAAATCAGTTTCGGTATGTTAGCATTGAATTTACAGCAAGGGAAGAAAGCTTTTGGGAAACTATTTTGATAGGAAATAGTCTTTGATCCCACTGGGAAACCTAAAAGATCATCTGCAAATTACAGTTAAAGATGTTTTAATGAAGATGAGCCAATATATGGCAAGGTGTGAGGATATGATGGTAAAACAGCAGACACATTTCTAACAGCATGCAAAGGAAATTTGTAGGAAGGACTTATGAGGAGAGATTCAGAAGACTAGAACATACAATTCAAGGCACTGAGAAAAAAAGCAATAAGAAAACAACAGTAGTTATTTTTAACTCTGTGCTGTGTTTTATAGACACAGTTTCAAAAAAGGGCTTGGAAAGTTGCTTTCATTGCTGGAGTGGAAAAGGTCACCTTAATTATTATCTCATTTCCAAATAAAGCTTAGACACTGTTTCAGAGGAAAGGAAGTGCTCAACCTATTCCAAGATATAAAACATCTCACCAACTCACCCAAAGAAGGACCGTTTCAAGCTATCATAAATTCTTGCAAAGATTTCCCAAGATGAGGAACTTGCTTACCGAGAGGAAAGACACCATGAATTTCCCTTCCTCTGGGACATGGGAGAGCCCTGCAAAGGGTTTTGACAGTGTTCCCTAGGAGGGGGTTCTTCGAAAGCATGTTGAGTATTGAAGACAGCCCCTTCACACGGAGGGCTGATGGCATACTGCATGCTTACCACAGTATCTGACTTTGGATAGCAAAATCACAGTTCTACACTGGAACAAGCCCAGGCAGGAAATTAAGAATTTCATTGATGCCAGCAGATGTAGATTATTATTAACCTTTCTCTGAAAATACCTGATCATCCATCATTATCTTAAATAATTCTGCAGTTTGAAAGAAGTCCAAATGTAGTTGAGGCAGTTAATGACCCACATGAAGTGAAGGAGCACAGTGTTCCTATCTAGTTTCCCATAGTTCTGAGGTGCTCAGTAACAAACACTGGAATGGGAACTCATTGTCGGCTTTCTAAAAAAAAATAATCCAAAACTCTTCAGCTGAAAGGGAAGACAGTCTGTGATGAAAAAAGAAACACACAGGAAAAGAACAGAAGAGCAGTCTGCTGAAATTCAAATACATCACATATTTCTTTGACTCTGCTTGCACACAGTCATGTTTAAATGCAGAGCTCATCAAGCACAATTGTCCCATTCTGGTTGGAGCACTGTGTTTTCCCCCTGGTAACATGTGGTTCTTCCATTGCAGAACCCGGCACTGCAAGATGGCCCTTTGTTCCTTTGTTTCATCTTGAGAAACAAAACAAAAAACTCTTGTTTCCTTTAGGGAGGTATTTTGTCATGCAGATTTTAAGGCAAACCAAAAAATGCAGACTTGCTCTAATTTAATTTGGAAAACTAGCAATAACTTACTGCAAATACATAGGGGAGAAATAGATTGTACCTTTTTGATACATGAGAATATAAGGGAAGGTAGGCTTAAACTAGAATGTCCTTGGCCAGCTTCAGATGCGAATACATGCAGATTTCAAACACAGGTTTGTAAGTGGGATTCTTGGCTAAGCTCGCTGGAAATACAAGGGCAAGGCATGAAGGTGCAGGGCAGAGGCAAACTTTTAAAAATCCACTAGGCAGGAAAGGTGTCAAAGTCAACATCTTTACTTATTTAGAAGGGCAAAGATTTCTCCAACATATAGGAACCTCATATGACACACTCTCATTTAGTCTACCACACAGATGTTCTCAGTATCTCCCTAAGTAACTGAGAAATCAAACCAGCTGATAACTTCCACTCTGATGCGCCAAATCCCTATCAATGTAAGAGCATTAAATTCCACAACAACACAGCTGCGGTCAACAGAGTTAGAGGTCTTAACAGGAGGAAACAGAACATAAATTGTATCTGGCTTTTAGGCTTTCCACAGATCCAAAAGCACAGATCCCTTACGTTCATCACAATAGGAATGGTATGACTTTTACTTTCAGAAAGATGATGGGATTTTTTTGTACTGTTGCTACCTAACAGTGTTGATATTTGCCTAGGTCTTAAGCTTCAAGGCAAATTATCTTCAGAGATATAAGCTATTAGTCCAGGAAAGACAGTGATTTAGATTTCAAAATCACATTTTTTCTCTCTCTGTCATTCCCTTTCCTTCCAATACAGTAATTGTCTGCAAAAGTGCACTTCCCAAAGGGTCAGATTAATATTAGGCCAACACCTTAACTGGCCAACATCAGTTAATTTCAACGCACTCATATCACTCTAGATCAGCTGGGAAATCAGTCCAATAATATGCCTCCATCCAACTTAGACTGATTAAGTTTGACCTTAAAGATACATATCCCTTCCTATTACTAGAAATCTTGTGGCTCTGTAGGAAAAAGTCAACATCAGAGAGTTATTAAATTTCTGCCTCAAGGTACAACTGTGAAGAATGGGTACTTAGCAACCAGAAGCAGAGGAGCACAAGGCGTTCCATCCTAACGGCGCATTTTACAATGAAATAGAAAAGCTCACGTCAACCTGTAGCATCCAGGCCAACACAACTGATCTCCGCAAGCAGCTCCAAACTTGTAATCGACAGGAAATGACCAGATTTAAAAGTCTAACGTGTCTAACAAATATAACTCAGCCCCCCAAATTCCTTGACATTTGTCTCCTTACCATCACCATCTTTTCCAATCGGATTTAAATGAGTAATCTCCGTTTTAAAAGGTTGGTTCAATATTTATGTTGGTTATTAAGGTCGAGGAGTCAAGAGATGGGAACGCTAATTTTTGCAAGCAGATTGCCTGACATTTGAACAAGATTGAAAATTACATCAATGTGGCACATTTTTCTTAGCAAAAAGTTCATGTAATTTCTCAGGCATTAATCAGCAGAAGTCAATCCTGAATGATGAAGAAATGACAGCCACCTGGATGCTCTACACCACGTCACCCAGTCTCACCAGACTGTTCATGCAAATGGGAGTTACAGATTACACAGCAGAAGACAAAGCCGGTGTGTCTTCCTGTACGGACTTCAGACTGGGGAAACCATATGGGAATCTGCTTAATGGAGGGGATGAATTCAGGGATGCACCTAAACAGCCAGTCACAAGAAGCCACTGCACAGGCACAGGAGAAGGAGCAAAGGGGTTGGGGGTCAGAGGGACCTGCTGCAACAAGCTGTATCCATGGCTTCACTATGGCAACATGAAGTATGGAAAAGGAAGGACTATTCTGGTCCCTGGACACTGGGATGCCACATGTCTAGTGAGTGTAACTGTGTGTCAGAGGCAGCATCTGTACATCTTACAGCGTGTAAGACCAACCCAAGTTCCTGCCTATTGCCAGAACAGGGCACACGAAGTGGTCTAGGCATGGGGTTGAGAGGACTGGCTGAACTTCAGTGTTCTTTAGCTGCAGCATTTTCAAGCTTTGTTCAGGTCTCAGAATTCCGCCCCCACCCCGCTTCCTTGGCTGCCAGCAGGGGTGAACCCTGCCATTTTCTTCCCTGTTTCAGAACCTTAAGCCACATCAAACTAAAACACACTGAGAATCTTTATGACTTGGCAAGAAGTGAGGCAATACACCCCTAAGTGTGTACTGTTCAAATGGTTATTTAATGAGTCTACTGACTCGTGTGGAGGCTGCAGACAGAGGAAATAAAGGCTTTTAAGGCATCTTCCTGATTGTTCAATAAATAGACACACCATGTCTAACCATCAAAACCATGATGGTTCCTTCTTCACAGAAGGACATTTGAGTAATGTCATTGTGCTGGGAATCACAGGTAAGCCAGCCAGCTCTTCAGTTCCACTGCAAACAAGGAGCAAACAGGGACATGTATCAGACACGTAGATAAGAATAATCTCACGGTGAAGCCAATTAGTGCTTTTAGAGACTTATGTTGAAAAAAGAAAACCTCTGAAATTGCTCCGTTGTGTCATGCATACATGAAAAGTTGAGGACTACTGCACTCTCTTGTTTCAAGAACACTTTTCCTTTCCAAGATCCCCCAAGAAAAAACATTCAGCTAGCCTGCACCACCTCTGTTTTATGAAACAGAGGATGGAAAAAAAAAACCAAAACCCACAAAAAAAAAACACCCAACAAAAAGTCCCCCCCAGTTTTAAACTGCTGATTAATTACCAGAAATGATTCCGTTCAGTACACCAGCTGTACAGTCTCTCTCTGCTATTTTCAAAGTTTTGGGACTGGTTTTTTTTTTTCAGTTTCTTAAGGTGTGATTAAATTTTTGGCTGTAATTTACGGAAAATGTTTTAGTCTAGAAGTCGTATGGGCAATGAAAGGTGGGATACACACTGCACTTCTGTGGGGTGCTGCTTCGGATGTTCAGCACTGTCACATAGCTGTGGGGACAGTCCATCATCTACTCAGAAAGACCTGCTGGCTTGGGGAAAAAATCTATTGTCTACCGATTAGTGGCTGGTTTTGTTGGTAAGAGCTGCCTTCTCACGTGCTCTCCAGATAGATGTTTTGCAATATGTTACTGAAGACAAATAAAGCCCAGGGTCCCCTTGGAGTGTTGTCCTTCCTCTGGAGCTCCATTTGAGTTTAAAAAGGAATGGAAATAGGATTGTATGCACCCCCTATACACATATGTAGCACCGAATTCTAGGGAAAGGAAGGTTACACACATATGCTAGCTCAGTTAATGCTCAATTATTTGCCACGTTTGAGGCTCCAGTATTTTCTAGGAGATTTTTTTTTTTTTGTCTAAGAGCAGAATTTGGTTAAATTTTAACCAAAATACAATATACCCAATAATCACAAATGAAGTCTGAATGTGGTTGCCTCGAGTTGTCTGTTAAATCTACTAACACCTTCACAAAACTTCAGAAAAAAACCCCAAACTTAAGTGCAAAAGAATTCGATTTGAATTAAGAAACAATGAGCTGTTTTCTAACAACTGAATTAAAAATAGCTGTATTGGTCCATTTCCATACGTCCTTGTTGCATTTGTGGGATTTATGAGCTCCCTCTCGTGGCCACGTTAACAATTATGGGCTGTTTTTTTCCAGCCCAGAACTCGCTGTAGATTAATGGGCGACATGAAAGGGCAGTTTGTCATTCTCCAAAAAAGGAATTGATTTTAATCTGCTCAGTAGCTAAATGAGTCACCCCAGCTCCTGCTGAATCACCTGTCACAGCCGGTGGTAGACGTTTCTTTGCTGTCTTGGGGCATACAGGACCATCAGCAGTAGTCATACCCTGCTTCCTTAAGGCACCGTGTAAGGGAGATGCTCCAGCTGGTGGGCTCCTGCATCTCCAGATGGGGATGGCAAGTGCTACTTTGCGTGCTAACGGCTGTGCTGCTGCTCAGGACAGCCTCAGAGCAGGACACCCTCCAAAAAACATGAGCTGCCCTTACAACACATGATTTCAAGGCTGCTTCAGTGAAGATGTGCTGCACACCACCAGCCGAGGATGGAGGTGACACAGGACAACTGCTGTGCTGCTGACCTGGGCAGGCAGGTGTGCTTGGGGAGGCTGGTAGGGAGAGCACCAGCCTGATTTCTACAGGCCAATTAACAACTAGAAAAACAAATATCCAGCTACCACACCCTTCTGTAGGATGGGCTCCAGGGAGGTAAGGGGCAAAGAGAGCAGCAGAGAGATTTGCAAAACAGATCACACATGTTGCTGAAACAAGAACTTTCAGAGTTTGGAGGCTGAGTTGAAAACTACTTTTTTAAAAATAAAAGGTCATATTGTGCAAGTGTATCATATGAGTTCTAGCAATGGCTGCTTTATAAACTGACAGAACACTATTTACGGACATGGTATCAATTTGCAGTCAGTCATTAAAGGCATGACAGATTTCCCATCTATTATTAGCATAAGTAAAATGGAAAGACAAAAAAAATGCTGTTTCTTTCATCCTTGATTCATTTTTCCCTCAAACCAAACACATTGTCTCAGAAGACTGATTGTCCTCTTACCATTAAAAGCTGGACTGCAGTTCTAGTAACTTGACCCTAGGCAGATTTGGGTGGTGCACATGGCAATACATGAATTATAGCCATCAAAATCCTGTAAAATTGCTAATTTTGGAACCTTATTACTGAAATGTATTGCAGGCACCATGCCACGAGAATAAACATACAGTCCTGCAGGTGTTACATTAATAGATCCCCTATTACTACCTTTTAACATAGGAAGTTTAGTGAGGAAATGTTCACTTATTAAAAATAATTAATTAAAATTTGTCAATAGCATTTATTTTTCTTGCAGATCAATACTACCTAATAACAAGAGTAACTATATCTGGTGAAGTTCTGGACCATACATTCCAGAAAAAAACCCCAACATTTAGTTTGTGCAAAACTATGCAAATTTAATTTCAGATCATTTGCACAGGTTCAATTACCTCAGTGCCATAGGCAAATAAGACACTAAAATGCACACATGGCTAAAACTCTCGCTGTTCTTTTTGCGCTGGCAGTTGTCTGATCGTAATGCAGAACTGCTTTTTCTAAGCTTGTGGATCTGATAATGCAAATAGTAATTGTAATGATTAGACCTCAGGCTTCTTAATTTAAAAAGTGGAACCCCCAAATTCTGCCACCCCCATCCTATCCACCCCATCCCACCCCCTTCCCCCCGGCTCTGCCCAGGACTGTGAAGGGCTTCTCTCATGGCATTCGTCAGACTTTGGATCCAAGCTCCAAGAGACAAACCCTTAGTCACAAGACTTGGTGTCAAGATGCTGCAATAACACGCAGCTAGGGAAGTTAAACGCTTCACTTACAAAGAAAGAATAACAGCAAAGCTGCCTCAAAAAGGCCCCACGACACGTTAAGCTGTTGTACACACTGCAGTACAAGCTCAGTTCCTCCTGCAAGTAGTTACTTCACATTAAACGGCATTTTCCTTTTTCAGAGGTCTCAAAGGAAGAAGGAAAAAAAACCCCAAACCAACAAAAAAAGCGCAACAACCCACACCCCAGAAGAAAGCCTGGGGCTCCAAAAGGTGGACATCAGATGGAAAGAGAACTCCATGACCCCAAGGAGCTGAAGTACCTGAGGAGCTGCTGCCTGTAGAAATTACTTTAGCACCGAATACTGCCTGTTTTCTGATGGTTGAACACTGCATTTCACCGCGGCTCAGCTCCCTGCCCCGTGGCCCAGCACCCCATCACATGTGTGTGGGACCGACTCAGGAGCACAGGATCCAGTCCCTGGGAGAGCCTTCTTTAGGCTGTCCTGCCTGGAGCTGTGACCAGAGGGGCAGGATTTGCCCTTGCAGAAGGGTACCTGTGCCCCACCACCATAGGAGCAGCCAGCCCCATTTCATGGTCATCCCCCCCGGCATCCCTGGGCAGAGCTCCAGCACAGAGGCAGCCAGGGGAGCTCGGCATCACTGCGGGGCACCAAGGTACCTCTTGTAAAAAGTTTTCCACAGCTGTGTTATTCCTGTCTGGGGAACATCTGTTGATGCAAACAGAAATTGAAGGTTTCCTGCTTCAGTCCCTCACCTTCCCTTTGCCATATATTAGTGGTTGAGAGGGAAAACAGATTTGAGAGATCACTGCCACCACCAGATCCTAACACAGGTAATTCTGTTAATTTTGAGCTGAAAACCCATGCAGCAGAGAAGAATTTAATTTCAAGAGAATCTTAAGGGAAAAGCAGATCCAAAATGACATCTCCAAAGCACTCATTTCACCAGACTGTCTAACTCTATCTTGTGCTAGGAACACAGTCTGCAGAACAGGCTCAGAGCAACGCGATTGCAATGATAGCTCGCACTGAGCAGTGAATTATGAAGTGCAGATGCAGAGTTTGGCTAAGATTTTCAAATGCTAAAAGGCTGCAGTTGGAATCTGGTTTTTGGCTTTACCAGTGTTGCGAGCCCTTTGAAATCTAACCATTTTTGCACATTTTAACGCTGCATATGTAGATTAAATATTTTATTTTTTACATTCTTTCTCAGGCAGAAAGAAATTAGGCAGACTAATAATGGACACATTTTAGAGATAATGCCTTTGGGGAAACAATACTACTCTACAGCTAATTTACTGAGGGAGGTAAGTGATACTCATATCCTTTACTAGCTAGCATGATATTTAAAGATGCTGCAAAAACCTAATTACATTATATGCTGTGAAGCAGATATACGACTAAAACCTGTTTAATAGTTAAGCCTGTTGCTATAACAACCACATTTCAAGGACATGGGTATACAAAACACATGCAACAACATCTGCATTAACAAAATGTCTCACTGCAATTGAACTTTACCTGGGAAAAGAACCAATTAAATTTGAAACTTCTTTGTTCAAAAAAGCAAACAAAAAATAGGATCTTTTGTTACTGCCAACAGAATTACATCTTTAAACACCAACAGCCTCTCCAAGGGAGATTTGCTATTTAATTCATCTGGCTTTGGATTCCCTCCCTAAATGTTTCCCCTCCAAGGAAAAGAAGTCAACCTCAGCGTTCCCACTTCAGTCAAGCAGACATTTCAGCATCTGGCTGTTCCCACTTAAGTGGGTGGCAATATTGCTTTGGACACATATTGCACCACGCTGAGAGATATGACTTCTTCCAGTCTTTGCCCACAAAATTAAGAAATGAGAATGAAGAGGAGAAATGAGTGCTTCAGTGTAATGTAACATAACAGGCCAGGCACGGAAACAGCAGATTTTTTTTTTTTTTTTTTTACAAATCAAGCAACCATTTGGTACATCTTTTTCCTTATTAGACCATTATTTAGCAGCCCAAGATATAAGGAGGCTACAGAATCTTTTTTTTTTTTTTTTTCAAAAAAAGGAAGAAAAACTCAGCAACCTGAGGCCAATAAAGATGTGTTCAGTGAGGTTCAAGAGTAGTAGATGGTTTGTGATGCTCTGAATAAAGACAAACAATTTTTACAGAGTAGGGAAGTTCAGCTGTAATACTTCACAAAGGACCATTATGCACAAAACATAGCAACAGTCACTGATTAGGATGCTAAGCTTGTTACTTCAAAATAAAGAGTAAAGAGAATAGAAACATCTGTATAATACTTTAAGCCATTTGCATACCCTAAATGCTGACATTACAAAGGAGCGTAGCTCAACCTTACACAGTGATTATTTCCATAGTATTGGGAGATTTCAGTTCACCCATAAACATTCCACAGCTAGAAAGACCAAAAAGAGATTTGGGTCTAATTTTGGAATAATTATTTTCAGCATAAGAAGTATTCAGAGAGAAAGTTTTAAATTCATAATAATATTGCATAGGGAGTTGATAATCATATTACTGTTTACAAAGGGATGAATATAGCTTCCTCCCGGTTAAATCTGTGCTTTGCATTGCTAGTCATGAAACATGGCAGTGGAGAGATAAGAGGTAGTAGCAGTACTTCTACACCTCTGATTTACAAATAACTTGACATTTCTGTACCCTATTTCTCTGATCAGAACATCTCAAGCAATAGAACTCCAACAATAAATGCAAATTACTTTGACTTGCTCCATTCCCTCCTCCTCTTTTTCAGTTTCTTGGATTTACATATTTACATATTCTAGGAAGACAGCTTCAGAAGCAAGATTAAATTCAGCACAAGTTTCACAAAGCTTTCCAGTACTGTGACTCTGTTACTAATAAGCAGAAAATACAGGTTTCTCTACAACTATCTTTTAGCTTCCTCTAGAAAATAGCAGCCATGGCTTTGAATTAACATTATTGTTTTCATTTGACTGCACACCTTTTAAAGGAGCAACAAGAGCACTGGCAGCAGAAGTCAATAGCTGCGTTACATTGTTCAATGTTTCTGGTTTAAACCCAGATTGCACACTAGGAAGGCAGTCTGCCAAAATCAGACCGCATAAAGAGGTTTAGCAATAAAAATCACACTTTTTTTCTTCCTAAATGTAAACACAAACTGACATCTATTAGAACAAAACTGTTTTCAGCAGAAAGCAACAAGAACATTATACCATTGATGATGGAAAAATGCAAGTTGCAGTTCCCCTGCTTAAACAAAACTAGCCCCATCCCTAAGACGTGCTTTTTGGCTGGATGATGCAATCACCCTCTTGTATCTGTTTTTAAATTCAGAGACTTTTAGCAATCTGCTTATCAATTACCGGACATACTCGACTCCTCCAATTCAGAGGTCTAGCAGGAGGAGCATGGAAGGTTAAACGTATCATACAATGTGTCACAGCAGCTGTTAAAGCCAAAGGCTGAAATCCAACCAGCTGACACGAAAGGGAGTCTTACCATTGGTCTCAAAAGAGACAGGAGCTCACCCACTGAGCTCATGTATTAAATCATAGACATAAGGTGAAAGTAGAAGACACTGCTGTGATGCTAACCACCATAAACCACCACAAACACAAAAGCCCTAAAATAGCAGCTCTTTACTCAAAAATATATTCAGTGAGATTAAGATCAGAAAAGCCGAATGTATGTTATGAATTTGCAAATGAGAGCCAATGTAACCAAATAATACTTGTGTACAATGTCTGATTCCTATCATCTCAAGATCATGAGCACACAAGCTAAACATGGAAAGCAAGTTATAAAGTAGCTTCTAATTACAGGAAAATGCTGATGAGAAGAGATAGCCTCATCGCTTCATTGACAATAGCTGCTGTCACACTCATACCCATATCTAAGATATAGCCATCATCTGCCACACCTCACACTCTTCTTCTTTTGAAGGCACGTATACAAGAAGAGGCAATCTTTTATTTAAGCCAAGTGATATAACTGAAAAAATACAGGTCATCAAGCATGTCATCTAGTTCAGCTAATTTGTAGCCTTAAGCATCTGGAGGCCAGTGAAGAGCTACCTTCTCTTCAGAAGAGCAATGGTGCCGGCACTGCAGTTTCTCTGCCAGAGGAACCTGGACACAGCCTTGAAGTCCCTGCTAGACCCTGCCCGAGAAACAGCAGGATCTCAGCTGGAGGCCAAGCTGAGAAGCTTCCTCAGGGCTATCGTGACACGTGCTAGACACATTATTCCATCCTCTTCCATTTCAGAGAGCTGTATGGGTTTCCCTGGTATTCATTTTCCTGTTGCTAATCTCCTTTAGCCCCCAGCACAATTTTCAAATTACAGGCAACGATAAGAACAACGTGCACAAAGTGACTGATCTTAAATGTTGTCATCTGTCTCCACTAAAACCTTTCAGTTATTCAACAAAATAAGTGGCAAGAAGACAGATGACATCCTTTATATATTAGCAAATTTGATCTATTATAAATTATTTATGCCCACTTTTGGTTAGAGACGTGAGAGAGACAGCCCATTTTTCACAGTTTCCGAACTGAGGCTTTCAGGACTGGATTCAATTACAGCTAAGTTATGAGATAAAGTTGGGATAAATGTTGCCACCCTCTGACAAGTCTTCAGAGGCTGAACATCTGCTTGTGCAGCATGAGGACAGGGCCAAGCTCCAGCTTCAGCCTAGCAATGCCATGAGGAGGGCTGCCTTGGGACCACCACAGAGTGGAAGAGCTGTTACTTCCACAAAGGATCACGAATGATCCTTTTGGTTCACTTTTACTATCAGCAATACCAGTAATTTCTACCTCCTTCTCATGAAAAGGGAAAATGTTCCACAAAGAGCTGTTTCACAGAAGCATTTGAAATGTTTCCTACCCCAATAAAAATGCCCATGCCTTGACCAGAAACGAAGCGCACACACAAAGTATCCAATCCCCAAATCAGCAAATTCCTGCTTCTAATGCAATGGCTGCTGAGAGCTTGTCTCGGGTACATTCTGCTCCCATTCCCTCTGTGAAGACAGCTTCCTGAGCAGCCTTGTTCAAGGTGCTCCTGAAGGTAGAAGACCATTTATCATGTATGCGAAATGGCCAAAGCGTATTGCGAGAGATCATGAAAGCTCATGGGGGGCAAGGAGAACGTGAAAACACAAATTACTGGCTTTATAGTGTGCTGCCCTAGAGCAGACAGATGCAACATTTCCATGGAAAACCAATACTTTCTGGAGGAAAGAAACCCCAAACATAAACGAGAAATAAGTTAAATGCAAAATGTTCACTTATATCCAGGGATTATCCTACAGAAAGTAATCTACTGAGAGAGCAGCTGTGCTGTGCCATCAGCAGGTTAGCTATACAGGACATGATGACTGGGGGAGCTCCACCAGCTTCAGTAGAGCCACTCTTGCTTCACCCACCTGAAGGTATGTCCCTCTTTTCTCTACAGCCACTAGAGGTCAACACAATCACACGGTTCAGAGCACCCCCAGCTCCCGCTTGTGCAGGAGCACTCAGCTGTGGCATTTGCAGCTGTGGGTTTCTGAGACGGGTTAGGGCTGCTGCTGGCCTCTGGGAACTGTGAAGCTCCACATGGAAAGCTGTAGGCACCACCATGTGACTGTGCACCTCCACCAGCACCGCCACCATCCTAGATCAGCCTCTGGTAAATGAGGAGATGCACAACCATGTAAAGAGCAAGAGGAAAGCAGTGCGTGGTGCTCATTAGCGGCTGAGGAGTAATGACACTCTTCTGAGCTCTGGCTAATGATCCACTTACACACTGAAATACAAAACCAGGAAACCCAGAACTCCTTTTATACAGAACAGTGCCAAATACGCCTTTTTTCCATTATTCAGATTCTCCACAATTTCCAGGGACAACAACCAGTACTTATTCCAGTTCAGGCATGTAATTTTTTTTATCTGCCCTAGGACCTTGTATAACTATCCACCATTTTGGATTGTGAGAAATCAGTGGAAAACAGCTCTGCAGCCATTCAACAATCTCCGAGATATTTTCTGGAAAGTCTAACACAACTGAACACTGTTATGAAATTGTTTATCTTTCATATCCCAGATTTTACTGCTGCAACTTGATAATTTCTTCCCTAACTGAATGTTTGCTTTTCATAGTGTGTTGAATTTTACCCGTCTGATTTTCCAACACAGAAACACATGATAACATCTTTCTAACTTTCCGTCCAACACCATTTACCTCAACACTGATTTCCCCCACCCTAGTTAATTTTGTCACCTTCTTGTATAGCCTTGAGCAACGTTCAGCTTCATTTTCACTTCCTCCATTTGCCACCCCTGTGAAAGGAACGTCCTCAGTCTATTGCTGTATCGGGCAGAACCAAATATGTTTCAGCAAAAGACAAACATTACAATGTTTGCTTGCCTATTCCTTTATATTCTAGCCACCTCCAGAAAAGAACAATAAAGTTGGATTTACAGTTCAGGTAACAGCAGATTAAAGTTATTGCTGCCTTCTGAAACCTCTATACTTAAGGAAAATATTATTATAAGCCTTGTTATGTTTTCTCCTTATTGACACACCAGCATATAGATGAACTGCTATCAGAATTGTGGCTTACAGTAGAACGTAAACTGGGACCAATGGTGATACTAATAGCTTTTCAAAGGCTTTTTATAACAGTATTTTTCCTGGAGTAATTATATGTATTTATTAAACACTACCAACTGCTTTATAGCCTTACTAACTTGTAATCTCACACTGCTTCCAGAAATCAGAACCCATATTCAATTTTCAAGTCTGGAAATGTAGGACAGTTAATTATTAGAAATTTCATTAAAGGCCTTAACATTTTGCACATATTTAAAAGATATTACAAATTATAGATTTTCCTGTTGATCTGTAAAACATATCCTTACCTTTTGACTTTTTTTTTTCTTTTACTATTCTGCAGTTTATGCTTGTTGGAGGAAAAAATAGGAATATGAATCCTAAGAGACCACAGCAGAAGTACACACTGTTTTCTAGAAAATAACATATACTTGAAGGTATGGCTCCAGAAACGGGTATTAGTGTAGAATAACTTTTTATTCAGCCTCTTCTCGAACACTAAGAACTGACCCAGCAGACACCCCCCACAACATGTTTTTGATAAGCGACTGTTGTCTACCCTGCCTGCTGAAGCTTGCCTGCTGAGAAAGAGCAAAAATAATGAATGCAACTTCATAAAGGAGAGACGTGGGGCGTGGAACAAGGAAGACTGTTTTTAAGATGAGTCCAGGGTTCACATGTATTTAAGGCATAGGTTGAGCTACTCTAAAGTTTAAAAAAAGAGTTGGAAAAGTCTTCTCAGACCTCATGAATCATTCTCAACTAATGAGAGTAAAATGTGGTTCAGCTATCAAATAAACACGCGTTATCTGTTCTTAGCCCTGGCAGACGTGACTGCGCGGCTGAAACTAATCAGCAGTGCCTCTGCTGTTTGAACAAGCAGGTAAAGATTAAGTTTCACTTTGCTCTTTTGCTGTTGCGTGCACTGATTTATTTGGTAACTGAAAGCCCTCAGGGAAGACAGTGCCAAAAGCACTGCTGAGTTCCTGTAAGGTTAAATTCATTCTTTTACCAGTAAGATTTTAGTACTTTATGAAAACAAAACAATGACCTTGCAAATCTCTCCAGGTCTCTCCCTACTCTCGGTTTTCAGCCATCAGGTCCAGCAGGCAGGATAAACCAGAACCACCAATTACACCACATTCAGGGAAAAAAAAAAAANAGCAAACCACAATGGTTAATTTTTTCTTTCTCTCCCCATCCCCCCTTCATTTCTGTGTACGGAGAGATACTGAAGACTTGGAGAAAGATGTTTCAGAAAGTCGTGGCTCTGAAGGGCAGCAGTCAGTGTGTGGACAGGAAGGTATATCAGAACACTAACACCGTCCTGGTAAGCCCTAGCATTGAAAAATGGGTTGAAGACTTCCACAAAGATCCTCTAAACCAGGCAAAATTCCCCCTGACGCCACCAAGACTGCTGCTTAGATAAAGGCTGATGTCTCAGATCACTGGAAAGCAAAGCACACTGGTGAGCAAATTTCAGCCCATCAGAGACAGTCCAAGCAAGCCACATCAGAAATATAACCCTAGTCACGATATTTAAAAATATTAATCAGATGTGTGACTTCTGTTTGCTTATAATTTTGTCAAAGCTCCACATTTCACAGCTTCATATAGAACAAGAGATTTTATGCAGAACTCATAAGCTCATAAGCAAATCCTAAAAACATCTTGAGGAACCATCTTCCACTTTTGTCTACAGAGACATAGCAATCCTAGACATTTGAAGTTGATTTGTGATAGCATGTAGCATTTGTTATCTTTGTGAAGTGTAGGATGTGGATGTCTAGCATTCCATCATCACCAAACCCTCCAGGATCCAAGGCTCTGTCCTGGATCACCCTTCCTGCTCAGACTGTGCCTGTGGTTTCACTGGCAGCAGAGTGTCTGGTCACAGCTGAGACAGAAGACCCTCCCTCTTCTCTGCATTTCTTTGTCCTCCTATTTCTGCTCTCAGCTAAATGATTCAGTCTCTTACTGAGATCTGCCAGGCACCAGCAGCCAGCTGAATTCATCTCAGCACAAAACTAGTGAGGCTTTTTGCTCAGTTAGTTACATCAGTTCCTACACGAGTCCAGTTAGCACCAAAGGAGCCAGAGGCAAAGCACTGGGGGCACACAGCTGGAGACAAGTAGGTGGAGATAGGAGACAGGGTGAGAGGGAGAAACACCTTTGCCATAGGATCTCCAATGAGCTGTGGAGACACATGTTTTATCTCCCATGTTCTCTTATGGTCTTCTGCACTGCTGAGCCACCTGGCAGTACCAGGACCCCCCAATTAGCCTAATGGGAAACAGCATCCACAGAGGAAACGCTTTTCTCTGGGGTGGGAGCACCAGGGAGGACACAGTATTGGAAGCTGATGCATCTAAAAGCAACTTATGCTTTTATTACAACGTTCCCAAATACTTTATCTATTAGTTTAGGTTTAGGCCCAAATTTTTGGCATTTGGCAGCAGAATGAAAGCAGGAAATGTTTTCATGTTATTTCAGTCAATATATATCTGTCTGCGAGTCCCAACTGATTTTGTTGCGTGAAGGCTAACAGACTTTCACCTAAAGTAAAATTAAAACTTCTCACAGCCTCTCTTCTTACAAACAGCGCAAAATGGCTTGGGAGTTGTTCTGCTATGACTAATGCTTTTTACACTAATCACAGCTCTTACCTTGTGCTCAGCTCATCATAGCCACCTACTGTTTTCTACATCGTATTGAGACTGCATATGGAGCAACAGTCCTCTCTACTGTATATTGGTTCAGATGTCTCAGGCTGGGCTCCAGCTGGGCCATCAACATGAGAAAAAAAAAAATTTAACAATAACATGTAAGTAGAACAACTATTCAGAGGAAAGAGTGCAGCTAATTGTTCTCAGAACGCAGACCACTGTAAAAAATAGAACACATTGAAAAAGGGTTACTTTGTGCATGTAGTATTTCTGGGATAGTGAGAATATAACAACCAGCAGTTTGATTCTTTTCTTCTCACAGTATCAGCCTTCCTCCCAGCCACGTTTCAAATTAAACAAGACAGGCAAGCGATGCCACTGCAGAGGTTTGCTTATTTGATTGATAGGAGTATTGTTGCAGTGACCTCAAGGAAGCATTCTCAGAAACAAATAAGGCTGCTGTTGGTAGCTCTGCAATACAGTGAGAGTCTGCAGCAGTTGCGGCCTCTCTGAGATTGCTTACATTCAGCAAGCAGCTTGCAGGCCATTTGTTTACAAAACCACCACCCAAAATCTCACAATCTTATACCTATGTCTCTGGAGATACACATAGATAGAGATAATATGACTTTGAGAGACAAGACTGTTTGCTCTCTGTCAAGCCCTGGAGAATTGGGTAAAAACAGTGGTCTAAGAGGCTTAACGCTTTATCTGCTTTCAGTAGGGCAACGTATATAGTTTTAGCAAGAACATCCCCTGGATGATCAAGCAAACTAAAATGTTCACATTAAAAAATAACACAGGGAAGCTATTCTTGGAGACATTTGGGCCACCAGATTCTTCCTAAATGGTGCAGAAATACCAGCTTTGAATAATTAATGCCTGAAGTGGGTGATTCTCGCTCAGGAAAAGGAAGCAGCGTATGCTGGTTCTCCAGCAGTCCTTCCCACTAGAAGCGTGAGTCAACTGTTATACTGCCTTTCATGGGGGATTACTCAGCCGCACACACAGCAGCAGTAACAAGGCACTGCTCTGCTTGCCCCATAGAACTGGACAGGGAGAGGCTCAACGTCTGTCAGAGGGCCTGTTGGAAAGAACAGGGTTCAACCCTATTTATAGCACAGTCCTCTCATTTGAGAGCCTCAACAGCCCGTAGCGAATGGAGAACAAACGTTCCCATGTTAGTAGCTGTAATACAGGAGAAAAGAATAGGCCCTATGACTGAACCAGGCACCCTGACACACCCGACAAAGTTGTATCCTACCCATCCCCATGATCACCAACTATCACACACCCAGGCGAGCAATATAAAAAGTTTTTCCCACAGAGCACCAAAAGCAGGATGGGCAGGGCCTGCCAGTCTTCACCCTCACCTATACATGACACAAACATGTTCCTCTATTAAGCAGCAGCTATTTTTAGGATTTTGTCTCAGTAATAGCTTCTTCCTTCAGATCATGGCAAGTAACAAGTGCGCAGTTCTTTTTCAGACCGGACCATGAGGCACATGCTTACAGACACAGACTTCAGGAATCATCTTCAGCTGCTCTTTCTTAAAAATGCTGCTCTATATTTGCTGTCTCAATTCAATAGGAGAATTTGTGATGCTGATCATGTATCAAAATATGAAGTTATTAAAACTTAGGTCTCTGTTCACCCTGGAAGTCAGAGTGACAACTAGAGTAAAGCCCCATGTTCAAAACCTGTATCTCGATTCAAGACCCTCTTCCTCACAAAACTTGAGTAGGGATTACAAAAACTGAGAAGCTATTTCCAACTGAGCCTGAAACTACAGTAACAATGCAGCAGAACTCCTAACTCAAATGCGGTATTGAAGTACACAACTCATTCACACAGATAAGCAAACTTTGTTGATAAAGCCTTAGCGTTATGCAGCTACACAGCAAAGTTTTAGGTTTTGGAACAAGTGATTTCTAAAATCACTTATGCAACACAAATACACGTAAAATGATAAAAAAACCCTCCATACACTGAAGTTTTTTTAATCTGCTTCCACTTTTGTACCATATAAAGGAGAGTTTTATGGTACAATATAGGCAAAAGGGGGTAAGTTTGGTGGATGCTTGCACCTGAAGGGAGATTATCTTAAGGTACCTCAAATGTACTTCAGAAAAATCAGCCATTTTTCTTGGCAAAGAAGGTCTGCGTGAGCCCTGTCAGGCCCAGCCTGCTGCTCTGACTGGTCCAGCAGTTATAGACAGAATCTAAAGGCAGGCAGAATCTTGTTCCACAGAATTTCAGATAGTTACTGAAGTGCAGCTACTTACAGGCTTTGCGATAGCTGAGGTTCCCCATGACAGGGAAATACTGAGACGATACATTTGTTTCTATCCCAGTAGCCTGAAAATGCAAAACCTTTTCAGGTCTAGGAATAAAGTATATAGATTCAGAGATCCTATGTATTCCTTATCTCTTCCAGGACACTGAAGCTGCTCCAGTCCTCAAGGCTTTGTTTTTTAAAACGTAATCTCATGCAACTTTGGGTGCAGGTCAGGACATGAACTCCAGCTTTGCTAAGTCTATTCAACTCAAGGCATAGTTCAAATAGCAGGACACACATCCTGGAAAGGACAGTGCTGGAACCAGGAAAATAACTTCACTGATGACTAAAGCTTGAGTCTTCAGGCAAAAAAAAAAATGACCTTTGTCCTTTGGAACCCAAACAAAAAAATAAATCTTGCTTCACATTAGTGACATATAACAAATAAACTAAATAATAATAATGACCCACTGTAATTATTTTTTTTAATTTTTTTTTTTTAACAGAATATTGTTTCCAGCATATCTCTGTACAAAAGAAAATAGTGGTTGGCAAGCAGAAGGCTGATCTGAGAATCAAACGCTTTCCTCCTCTGCTCCTTATAAAACTGATTTAGGTCTCTTTTAAAACAGCTCTGAGACTCAGTACAGCTGTGACTAAAAGCAAGTGTAAGAAATGAGTCATATAAAAATTTCCTTACTAATCGACTGTGAGTAGCCCACTTGCTCAACCAGTCTAACACATTATTATTTTTAAAAGAGCCGACAGGGACAAGTGCTGCACTCTGTTAGGATCTGCCATGTTTATGCTGATAAAACCCCTCCAGCTAAGTCTAAGACTTGGAATTTCTTGGTTCTTGCCAGTAGCGCTGTCAGCCCAAGCATGCTCGGTCACCAGCGTAGACAACAGCCATAAACAGTATCCTGGAGTAATCTGGAGAGTCAGAAGTCAGCCAAGGAGCAGGGGTCTATTTGGTCTAAATACGCCATGTCAAGTTCATCTCAATCTACATGGGAAGCCACAAAGGGTTTCAAGCTTCCAGACCCAAGGCTGTAACAGAGGCGTCTGCTCTTGCTGTCTTTCACCACAGACATCCCCAAAAAGCACACCCCTGCCAGCTGGGGCCGGTGACAAAGGCTCTTGCATAATTGCCCATACTGTCAGCCACTGAGCAGTGCTAAGGGATGAGCACAGCACTATACAACACCACACTGAAACACTGCTTATTCTGCCCTGAGCATTCAAGGAATAAGGACAGAAGAGACACCGTGCAGCCTAAGCTCCCCGATATAGTCCCTGGTACAATCTGTCACCTTAAGTCCTGAGCCCTAGAGAAAATACACGGGCTGTAGCACTCAACCGAAAGAAGGTGGGCTACCAGAACAACGAGATCAGAGACATTAGAACACCTTGCATTAGCCAGAACATACAAAACAGTGTGTTTACTATGCCACCTCAACAGTTGAGCCTTCGCTATGCCAAGTCAACATGATAAACCTGTACCTAACAGGCAATTCTTTAAAGGCTTCAAATCGTGCCAAACGGTGAAAGGGTGGTCAAGGTATACAAGATAGTTGCACTTGCCCATGACACAGTCAATTAGACTAAATGAGGCTACTGCACAGTGATGGTGCTTGACAAGAAGCAAAGGAAATTGTTCAGGCAGTCACAACAGAAACTCAGTTAATTATTAACAGGGACTTGCTATAGCTGACATCTATTGAATTAGAGGAAATCCCCAGTGCTTTAGTGTGTGGGTGAGATACTCACTTCTGGTTAAACGAGACAATCTGGCCAATAATCTTTGGCAGTTTTTCTTAGTTGGACATAAGCAGGGAAAAATTAAGAATCAGATGTCAGGAGAGAAGTCAGTCCATTTGAACTACTGACCCTATGACAAAAAAAGTCTAGACTTTCATTGTCTCCACTGTTTAAAGTTTATTAAGCCAATGAACGTAACCCAATGGCTAAAAAGAAAAAAGGTCAAGTCTTTGACTATGTCTGGAAGAGTTCTCAGTGAATATCTCCTCTTCCTTCCTTTTCTTTCTCCTGTTTTTAGATTTTGAAAGAGGGAGGTTGACTTACAGGCTAGAATATGTATTTTTCTCTAGCCTTTTCTCTATTGCCCTGAATCTATGTGGAAACTGGCTGAAGATAAGCATCTCATATTCACAGACAAGAAATTTGAATTTGGTAGACTGATTTCTGGCATGGTAACAATTGCCAGTCAAAAATATTCAGACAGCTCGTTTTTACAAAAATCTCTACCGATTCAAAAATTTTCATACATTTTAACACAGGAAACAATTCAGCAGAAAATTTGCAGCTAGAAGACACCATAACTTATTCTCCTCTATACAGTGCTTCAATGACTCCCGTGAAAAGCGAAAACAATAACACAGGGAACAAGAAGCGAGAGACCATCACAGTTACTTATCAATCAAAGAAGAAACACACAGCCATGAAGCCTTTGGCAGCAATGTGTACAGATATACCCAGAAAACAAGGGGAGGAGATCACACAAAGTGCGTTAAATTGAAAAGCAGCTAAAAAGATATGGCGTTCATAACCAATGTCTGAACAAACTTTACCTGCTCCTGGCCTGAGTGCTACTACACAGGCAGATATTTGCAGACAGGTGACTGAATTTCCAAATGTTCTACCCCACAAAACCCCACAAAAGGGCTCCAAGCTCTGTTCTGTAGATAGTGGCTCTGTCTCACAACTACAGCCAAGAATATAAAAGAGGCTGTGTCTGGAGAGAACAGATTTCTATTTTAGGATGAGGTTTTCCTTAACATGGGGAATCCTTGCTACTCAAAAGCCTACCCAGCAATGAACATAACTGAGGGCATAATTAGCTGGGAATCACTTCCCGTAGCTTTAAATGCAGGGCAAACATTCTCCATCAGCTGCTTTTATGCATGCTTACTCCTCTGAAGGAATTAACTTCTTACTTTTTCAAAATGTCACATTCAGCTTCAATGCAAACTGTGAACTAGGCATGCACCCTATTATCTGCATACAGAGCATGTGTAGATTTGGCTTGGAGAAGCACGCAGGCTTGTGCTTGCTTTCATGCTGTCTTTTCCAAGTACCCTCCTTAAGCTTTTTCCTCAAGGCTAGGATAACTACACATTTGCAGTTTCTTAATGTTGAATTAGCCTGGGTCAGGTGGCAGGCCTAACAGCCACCTCTGTGGTTCGATTTGTGACCCTTTAGGATTTCTTTTAATTTAATTACAAATGTAATCCCTAAGGATTGCACTTGCAAATTCAGCTTCCCAGAACCCAGAAGTCTGGGGGAATGAGGCTGCAGAAGCACGGGTTTTCTTGCAGGTGCAGTTGGAAGTGCCTCTGTGAAATAAACAGTTTTTTCCTCAAATACTGGAGCTCTGAATGATTTCTGAACACCACAAATATTGGCATGCTGCCTACTGCTTCCAATTAACTTCTAATTACACAGTGTAATGTATGGAATATAATACAAGAGGCAAATTTGTCCATTAAGATGAATGTGATGAGACCACAGAGAATATGTCTGTATAGGCTGCTAAACTGACTTGAGAATGATTGATTGTCTTCATTTCAGTTTTATTTCCAGTGTTCGGTGTTGCTCAGTTTGGGGTTTGGAATTTAATAAGATTTGCAACTAGAATATTAAAGCTGAAAGCTTTCATCTCATCTGGATTTCCTGGAATTAGTTTAAGAATTTTAAATAAAAGATGAGGCAGGGGATGAGGGCAAGGAAGACCCTAAACATTCAATACTAGAGCTGTACTAATGTGAAGGATTCTGAGAAAGAGGTGTGAAAGTTGAGCATGCAGACAGATACAGTGTCTGCTAAAAAAAATACCTTGCCCAAGTCCAGGGACCCTCATAACAGTAAAAATGCATGGACAAAACAAAACAGTTAATTGCATGTTTTTAAACAGAAAGAAAACTTCTGGAGGAAGTAAAAAAGAGTAGCCTTCTACTGCCATAGTTCCCTATGGGAATTCAGGAAAGAGAACGTGCAATCCAGGGGCTGAGTTGTACAATGAGGTCTCTGTATCTTAACCAGTTATCATGTTCAGCTGGGCCAGCAATCGATGGCTGGTCAGTCCTAGCCCTAGGTCACTGCACACACAGGGGACAGTAAAAATGCCAGGAAGTCCCTGAGTCACGAGTGATGGGAGCCTGGAGTAAACAGAGATAATCCTGGACCTTCTGGTCCTGCAGGCGCTGGATGGCCAGGGCCACCTCCCTGCCCCATACAGCTCCAAGCACGTTGGTCTGCAGGCCGATGGCTCAGCAGTGTGGAGGGCAGGGTGGATGAAAGACCCCCGAAAGAGCTGCCTGCAAGGCTGCCCCCAGCTGCACAGCCTTCCTGCCTGCCCACACCTGCCCAGGCAGAGGCCCCTACTCGTACCCAGGGCCACATCCTCCGCCAGGTTCTCTCGAGGTGAATCGTTGCTGGGATGGAGATGAGGATGGCTTCGTCCCCTTGCCTTGGGCCAGCGGCACTGCCTCCCCTGAGTGGCAGCCAGGCAGAGGGCTAACTCCCAGGCCTGGCTGCAGCGGGGCCTGCTGGGTGCTCAGACCCACACCACAGCCTGCTCCCAACCCAGTGCCACTCAGGCTTTTTCACTGAAGCGGTTTTTGTCCTGAAAGTGCTCATTTGCCACACTCAGTCCTTCACATGGCTGCGAGTGCGGCGCCGGGCGTGAGAAGGGGCTGGAGATAAACGTGTCACTGGAGGAGCGCACACACACACGGCCCGCCGGGGCGAGGCGAGGGGCCACTCGCCGCCGTCCTGAGGAGAACCAGGCCCAGCGCACCCCGCCGCCAGCCCCACGGACCCGCCCGGCCGCCACGGCGACGGCGCCGTCACCGGGCAACCGCACCGGCGGGACGCGCTGTTGCTGTGGCGACCGCAGCGGCCACGCTAACGGCGCAGCGCGGAGGGCGGGAAGCGTGGGGCCGCGGGGCTGCCGTGGGGCCTACCTGCGGGCCGGGCCCACCGTGCGGGTGCAGCACAAGCCTCATCCCAGCCCTCGCGGCTGCGACACGCAACAGCATCCGGTGTCCAAAAGATGGCAGATGTAGGGTCCTTGCCTGAGCCACCTGCCCCAGCCCCAGCCAGGCCTGGAGATGTCTTGCAGCGATCCGACCCTACCACCACAGAGGCTGCCACCCCAGCAGGCCTGAGCCCGGCAGAGCCCCCTGCCTGCCCAGCCCCAACAGGAGGCCAGGCCTCACAGAGGCAGAGGGAAGCCGGGCACAGGAGAAGAGGTGTTGGCATCCATGTTAGCGCCTGCATCATGTCCCTCAGAAAGGGCAGGCTCCCCCTCGGCTGGACCTAGAGAGTTGGCACAAGTCAGTATTGCCCCTGGCTGGAATCTCACCCACATGGCTACGGCTGTGGTTGCCTTCAGCTCCCTCTCCTTTCCGCACTGGCTGGTCCCCAAACAGCCTGCAGAGCCTGCTCTGAGCTCGCCTCCTTCCCTTCTCCCTCCATGCAAAGCATCCAAGGTGCTCAAGGGTCCCTCCAGGCTTCTTCATGCTTTCCTCTGCGAGTCTGCCAGCCCAGGAGCAGCACCAGCAGCTGGGACCTCAGTGACCAAGTGTCCCACCACCAAGAACCATTCCTCACCTACCTGTGGGGAATGCACATACCTGAGCTTCGTCCTGCGAGCTCTGCCTCTGCCAAGCAGGACATCAGGAAAGGAAAGTGCCATCTGCTGTGTGGAACAGCGTCTGCAAGTAAATGCAGAAATAGCTCTTAAATAGTTTTTCTGGTAGAAAATCTGCAGATAGCAAAGGTGAAGCAAAAACTGAAGTGACTTTACGGAAGTCACTGAAGAGATCAGTAACAGTCTGGACGTGGTTCTGTTTTCAAACCCTCTATCTATAGACATAGCAATCAAGTACTTAGGAGATTATGAATGGTAGGTGAGAGGGTGACATTTTTCTTTTAGAAAGAAAAACGTTTTTTCCTTACCCACGCCGCCCTTCAGAAGGTTATGCTGAGAAAGATCAACTCACTGATTTTTTTCCTGCTGCCTTCTTTAAAAAAAATGTTGAAATGGACAGAGAGGTTTTGGGTTTTTTCCCCTCTTCACCCAGTATTACTGAGTCATTGAGAAGAATGAAGCCTTTGTCAATACACTCAGGATTTGGACAGTAATAGGTTTTATTTGCAATCAAGTATTATCATCTTTACTTTAACATTGAGGTGCATGGTTATTTACCTACCTATTGTGTGCAGAGACCTGATTTTAGGTAGTCTAACTTTTATATTGGGTACAGCGGTGCACACAGATTCCTCTTGTTTGAGTTTCTCTTCCTACCTTTTTCTCCCCTCCCAAGCAAAGCAAATACATTCAAGACAACACCTTGCACGCCCTGTATTCCTGTAGCAGCAGGCAAGGTGAGGAACGATTTTTCTTTTTGTTGCGTCACTCACAGGTCACTACTGACATAGTCTGTGCAATTTATTATGGCTGTAACATAGCTGTCTGCAAGTCATACCATGACTACAGTCAGGGCATGTCCTTGCAGGTCATCTATACTCCTGTACTAATATCAAAAGGTGCTATGGGAATTCTTTCTTGTGAGTCTTTTTCCTTCGACCACTGATATTACACTTGCATGGATGACTGATGTGACATTCCCATCTGTGCTCTCTTATCCCCAGTAGCATTAGTTCTGATAGACACTGATGTGAAAAGAGACCGTGGTCAGGAGTTAATGAATTTGATTGCAAAGAGATGCTTTCAGAAGGGGGCAGACATTCAGAGGAAGAAGAGAGCAATCACTCTGCAAGGGCTGAGCTCCTGCAGAGCAAAGGACACAAGACACATGGGCCCTTTTGGCAACCTCAGTCAGCGTCTGTGCAGTCCAGCTTACACAGCTGGGCCCCGTTTATAATTCTGAAAGGATTTTTTTTTTCCTTGGTTGGTCAGCTGGTTGTTTTACTTTCAGATCACTTAACAAACAGGAAATGAAGAGGACATCAAACAAAACGACAAACAGAGCTCCACACATTACACTGCTCAGCTGGGAAGCTCCGTGTGTCGCTTTGAGGGGTGGGAGTTCCAGGAGCTGTGCATCCCTAGCTGTGACCTGTTTTTTCTCAGCCTTTCCCTTTTATGCTATGACTATGAAAGGACTTTTTATTTCACCAGCATGGGGAATCCTTCATTTCAGCTGCCCAAAAGCCAGACCACTACTTAATTTAAAACATAAATGGAAAAAAAAAAAAAGAGTGAAAGAGAGTTAATGAGAGGACTACAGCCTTCATTGCCTCTGTGGACCAATACAGCAGGTCATGTGAGGCAAGTTTCAACATACTGACAAAAAAAAAGTGCCTATATTTTATTGTTCAGTTGCCAGAGTCACCAAATCTTTTACTGAACATTTTATTAGTTCTATATCAAAGACTTCACTTTGACAATGGCCTCTGGCCTCACAGCACTTCAAATCAGGAAAAAACCCCAAACCTTGCTTGCCCACAGCATCAAATCAGCATGATTTAGCTAAAATGAAATATTTTTGATGGGGCAAATGATGCTTACCTAAGCCCAGTGCAAATCTCCAGCCTTCCACCTAGTTAGTGGTTTTTAGCCTTCACTCTCATGTAGCACTACTCTGCCTGGAATGAGCAGGCACAAATCACTCCAGACCATTTCAACTAAAAGAAGAGTGGCAGAATTATTCTGATTTTATTTGGAGTTACTTTGATATCACAAAGATTCTCTGTCCAAGGCGCTACCATCAGCAGGTGGAGCTTTTCCAGCTCCTGAGTTTGAAGACTCTAGGAAAAAAAAACAGGGAAAGTTATTAAAAGCTTAGTTAGTGAATTCCCCAGTCACCTTTTCCCCATGGAGGGAATGTTCCTCTGCTTATTTACCCAGAGAAGTATCAGATCAGTAGAGAACGGAACCACAGCTAGCTCAAGACTGACCAGCGCTGCCATAATGACAAATCGCCTCTTAGAAAAAGATGTCTAGCATTATCATCTCATGCTACCAAGGGCAAAATGGTCCTTTCCATCCGCATCAAAGTCCAGTGTCTACATAACCTATATCAACCTCCCACCAACATTCATGGGTATCCAGCCCACAACAGGACATGAAAACAGGGGGATTAAACACTCTCTTTTATGGGATTACTTCTGATTTCTATGCATGTATAGAGAGATGTAGGAAATGGATTTATGGAGTGGAAAGAATACCTTGCTTTTTTGCAAAATAAGTGTTGCTGTTCCCTCTCTATGTGTGACCTGCATGGCTAGTGAAGCAGGAATACTCTGTGGAGCTCTTGCTAAGCACTAATAAACGCTAATATTTCTGAGGGATGGCTGAAGCAGGCAGAAGGACTGTGGGACTGTGTTACTGTTGCGTTTAGCTGAGATTTGCAGGAGCCCAAACCAACTGCAGGTAGTCTGAAGCCAGGATGGGGATCAGATTTAAGGATCTGGGTCCATCTTTGGTTACTTTTGAAAGGATATTTCTCAAACAGACAGTGGAAATCCACACGAGCCACGCATGTTTCCTCTGCACCCTTCCCACTCGCCCAGCTTCGTGTGGGCTCCTTCTGAGCAGTATGGTTGAATCCATGAAAGAGGAAGAGACTATACTCACACAACTCCCAGACCAACTAGAAGTGGGATGTGTCAGAAACGTCACAAAAGGTCTGTTCTGAGGAGATCTCAACCGTTCCACAAGTTCCTATTGCTCAGTTACGTTTCAGACAGACAGCATGGAATATGCAATAATATTAACGAAAGTAGGTGGCACAAGCTCTCCCTGTCTGCTGTACATTCAGCAGCCAGCCATCTACCTGCCCCATGGTACCACTGGGAGTCCACATTAGACAACTACTTTCCCTTCTCCAGTTCTGTTTTCCCTGGTCTGAAACTAATGTCATAGCATAAGCACATTTGCAAATGCAGGGAAAAGCAGAGTGCATGGAAATGTATTCTTTTCAGACTCCCGTTGCCGCATCTTTTGAGTTAGCTTTAAACTTCAGGTTAATGATAGCAGTAAGCCGGCCCTATTACAAGTGCACCATCTTGATCTATTAAATTTGTAAATCTATACTTAACATTGTTGTTCAGTCATAAATATCTCTCTATATTTATATTTTAAACACATAAAGCATAATTCACCATGGCAGGAATGACAATATTCAGCATCAGCAGAGCTAAAGGCAGAGCAGAGTGTGATGCCAGGTATTAGCCATCTCTTCCACCTGACCCTGCACCACAGCATTTGGAGTCAGAATCTGTACAAGCTTTTCTAAACTACTTCTGAGCAGTAAATATGTTAACAGCATCTCATCAAAGAGATCCGAGAACACAGGCAGAACGCGAGCCCAGAGTAAATACAGCACAACATCACAGCAGGCAGGCAACAGAGAGTATTCATAGCCTTACCTGCACTTACTAGTGACACTAGCAAACCTCAAGGGTGCTTTTGGAAGGTTTAGTACACCCCAGGCTGCCACACTGGTGTTTCCTTAGGCATGCTCAGCTCTCACTTCTCTAAACTCATTCTGACTTCACAATCCGGTTTCTTGTGAAGGTGGGCAAGCCACGTGGGTATGAGCAAAAGCAGGCTTCACCTCACTGTACAAGATGTGTGACCTCTGTAGAACAAGAACATGACAAAGATTTCTGAAAAGGCTTTGATATGCTGCTCCATCCTCATGGCAACCTGACTGGAGCTATACCTAAGCAGGCAGTCTTGCCTTACAATCCATTGTGTGCTCCAGGCAAGTGATCTGTCAAACCTTACTCACATTTGCAACATCTTTGAGAGATTCTGCAACACTCAGGCTAGTAACGAAGGCAATGGAGTCAGGATCAGAACAATAATAAATCTGAGAAAGAGATCCTCAGCGTTTGTTATAGGCTTAATGAGCCATAATAGGCGCTACAGAAAGCATTGAAATTAGAGATCACAGAACACAGTGCTGACCTCCCCAGTAAGTTATATGTAATATTTAATGGCCTAAAGATCTATAATCTAAGCTCACAGATCTATATCATTGTGAATAATTTTTACAAGGTTTTGACTAAGCACTCAAACCTGTCATCAGCATATATCACGGACAAAATCACATTATACCACAGCATTCCTTCCACGTGAAGGGTATTTGACTTAAACGTAGCCAAACCTGAACCCTGAGCTCTAAAACAGAGCTCACTACAGTAGCCCAGTTTTAGGTTTGAATCTGATGAAGATTACTTCATTGAGAAACCCCCTTGAAATCAATGGAGTTACTTGCAGGTAAAGAAATCAGTACAGAAGGATGCTTAATTTGCTGAAGTGCAGGACTGTGGTGCACACTCTGTGAGTGTCCCCATCTTCACCATTTTCCATTCACAGGTTCAGTGCCAAGTGGAACAATTACAAGAATCTACAGGAAAAATAAAGCCAGCTCTCCAGTATGAGCCCTTGCTGGTATAGGTAAACTAGTTAAATATAACTGACATTTCTTTGGCAGCCAAAGCCCAAGAGTACAGAAATTCAAAGTCCTTTTGCTGGTCTGGCTTGTTTCACTCAACAGATCTGGTAAACTTTATTAGCAAATACACTTTTCCTACAGTAAAAGATGAGTCTACATAAGGACTGTTTTGTTGGCATAGCTATGCTAGCAAATCTCTTAAGCAGAGACTGATCCCAGCAGAACTATAGATGAAGGCCAAAGTTCAGATTCATAAATCAGAAACCACTGGGTACCAGCTGAGACCTAGTAGCTGCCTGTGAGCATGCTTTTTCTTGCAGCAAAAGAAACTGGAGACAACAGCTTTATTGTCTTTTACTGTGGCTGAAATTGGTTTGTAGTTGCTGTGAACCACAAAAATGTTCACAGGCAACTTACTGCAGTTTTTCTGGTAGCTTGTTAAGCCAAAGTAAAGTGACCCAAGCACCTGCAGAGCAGCCAGGGGCAGGGAATACTGATCTTCCCTCTTCTCATAACTGACACAGAAATGAAAACTACACTGGTGCATACTGTCACTGGCTGAAGTACACATTCCATTTTCCATCACTCAAGTTCTATTGAATCTTCAGGCCAAGAGGGGTTTCATCTTTTATTTTGTTGGGTTTTTTAAGCCTGAGCTCTTGCAGGTTACATTTTGGTCTGATTTGTTCTGCTAAAGCTGATTATAACTCCCCAGGGACAGAGACCAAGTCTTCCCCAATGTTTACGTCTTACCCAGCACAGTGTAGACAATCAATAAATCAGAGATCATCTCATCTCAATAAAAATTTGTACACATTTCATTAAATCATTTAAGTGCATGTGTGAGTAACTGTATGAACAGCCTCCAAGTGGAGCACTGCAAAACTCCATAGCAACGCAAATGACATCAGGGAAAGGAAAGACAGCTTTTGAAAAATGGATAGCGGAGAGGTCATGCTTTCAGCCACACTCAGTCACTCGGTGTTCAGCGTAAAATGTGTTGTTTGTTCCCCCAACTGGTGAAGAACTGAATAGACGGGAGGCAATTTAAATGGGGGGTGATTCTCTAACTCCACATTGATACCGTTTTTAAACACATAATTGCTTCCCATTGGGTTCTTAACCTGTGGTAACTCGGGGAGAAATTCTGGGCAGGGCCTTGGCTGGCTGCTATTTGAAGCAATGATTAGGACAATCAGTAATGATGGTCAGAGTCTGCACAACAGGGACTCGGCTCTGGTCACCTCAGAAAAGGCTCACCCAGGAAAACACTCAGTAGAGCTGACTAAGAAATCTCCAGGCATTTTAAAGAGTGCTTATTACTTTTAATATCTGCACTTCGGATTTTCCTGTCATTACTATTATTATTCCTCTCCTTTAACAAGTAGAAAAGGACAGGGAAGAGCTAAGGTACTCCCTGATGTATTTTGTTTCCCTTTAGATAAATAAACCTGTAAACATTTCAAAAGAGGCTCCATGTTTTGTTTGCAATACACATCACCCATGTCATTTCCTCTCAGAAGCGTATTTGTGGGAATGCTCAACCAGTTCTTGTATTGACATTCAGAACAGACAGCTTCCGATTTCAAATTAAAGCAGTCAATAACCAGCACCTCTGCGCATGACGAGGCCTCATCAATGTGTGGAAGATACTTCTTTCACTCCTATAAATTCATACACTTCTCTTCTGCAGGCTGTGATATTTTTTCCTAGAATACTGATGCCCCTTACAGATATTGTTTTGCCCTGATGCAGAGCTATATCAGTAAAAAAACCCCAGAGTACAGATTAAGTCACAGTGGCAAAACATTTTTTTCTGGTGCTCATTTCGCCTCAGAACAAACAAGTCAGTAGTAGCACAAGCGAGTCCTTGGGACTGATTTCACCTGTGCAAATGGAGTCTGTAAGTACAACTGTAACAGCAAACCCAAATAGCTCTTTTACCACCTGTCATCTGGATGCAAAGGTTCAACTCCAGGATGTTCAAATTGCAATTATTTCCAAGTGGCTTGGCCAAGATCCATACAGATATCAACTTGTGCGATCCTCAGTCCATCAGCAAAGCTTATCTACTCGCTCACAAGAGCGAACAGCCCAAAGATCACGGAACTCAACACAGCAGTGTATTCTTGCCATGCAAGAGCTTGCCCCTCCCTTCCTCTTGCTCTCTACTGGTGTTAAAAGAGCACTTACTGCCATAAAATGTGAGTACCAGAAAAGAGAAACAGCATGCTGGATCTGAAGTTGAAAGGCTATTGTTAAGTTTGTAGATGGAGTTTAATGTTTCTGTTGTTCCATGGAATGTCAAAGGAGGGAATACGAGGTCATTAGACCATAATTTTTTTATTATTGACAGGTCTCTGACTACAAAACCCCAACATTATTTTGGTATGCTACCTGGTTTTGTTCAGTAAGATTCTAGATTAGTTATATATAGGTATCAGTTTCTTTGTAAGAAGATTCCTACAGGGGGTGGGGGGAAATGAACTCACTTCAACTTTGAAATTCCTGAGTGTTTGGTTTTTTTTTTAAAGACTTTTATACAACAAATGCGGGGGAGGAAAGGTCTTTGGTGCTCATAAGATGTGAAGGTAACCTTCATAATACAAGTCAAATATAACCTATGCAGTAACGTCTACCTGAGTTGCCAAAGAGCTTGAAGCAATAACACATCAACAACTGTCCAGTTCTGCTTCTATAATAAGAATCCACGCCAACCATTTCACTGCTAACAAAGACCTGTAAAGGGAACCAGTTTGTTACTCCAGGCATCCGTAAAATACACTGTTGTCCACCTCAAATACTGAAAAATGTCTCACGTTGATTCCACTTCCCCCAAAAGACAACCAACCAGGTAAAAATTAGGAAATTAAATGCTTGGGGGTATTGCTTTATGGCTTTATAATTTCAATTCTCTCATGTACTTTGAGGTCAAAGTTTTAGGCTTTTATCCACATTCAGAAATGTAAGAAAAAAATATTAAAGTTGTCTTGTAGCCATTTGGCTTTTAAGGGTGGGGAGAAATACATCACTCCCAAGCTCACAGTTAACTTCTGAGACAGCTGACAAGGTCAGCAACTGAATGTGACCAGCATCTCTTTTTGGGTGCTGAGGACCAGTGATTCTTGGGTTCTGAATCAAGCTGACAGATCACCATCACTTCAGCATATGCTAAACTGGGCCCCAAAAACTTAAGGAAGGAAGTTAAGGAGATTTTGAATGCACAGGTTCATTTATTCATCTACGCTGGTAAAGACTCACCCCCAATCTCCTGAAGATGAAATCAGTAATGTAAGTTATCACCTCCTTCTTGATATCAAAGGACCTTATCCTTGTTACCATATATTTATGTTACTGAAAACCAATGACAAATACATGCTGTGCGAATAAAGCCAAAATTGCAGTCCTGATAACCAACGCAGGAGAAAATACAATTGACACAATATGAAAAAGAACCATCCCATGAGTCTGCGCCCATAAGAGGATGCAGAAAAGAAGCCCATTTCCAAGCTTACTTCAATAAGAGGAAAAAATCAAGGCTATTAAAATACAAATTGAACCTCTTGGCCCTTCAGGCCAAGAGAATGAATGCCAGAATGAAATAGCAAAAGCAAGAATGTCAGCAACGAGAGCCATATTACAGCCCTGCTTTTAAGGGCAAGCTTTGATCCTATGCTGGCTGTGGGAAGATGAGAGGGCAGAGTGGTGTTCCCATTTCTGAGGCATGACGCTCTGCAAGCCTCCTTTGCTCTGAGCAACCTCTGGATTTGTGTCAAGCACAACCCACTGCCATGCTCAGGACAAGGAACAGAACCATACAAGTTTCCCACTATCCTCCCCCGATCTGCCCTTGTCCTCAGAGAGGCTCTTGAATCCGTAAACATAAGCAAAATCAAGACAGTCCTTTTGGCTCCTCTGCAAGATTTCCCCCAAGTCAGAGCCTGGTTTAATTTCCTTCACAATAACATAATATACGTTTCTGCCCCTAGTTACTATGAAGCGCAGGGAAGGGAGAGACGGGAAGAGCAAATCTTCATAGCAGCATTGCTCTGAGCAATGTTCCTCACTGCAGTGGCATACATTGCCCTTCTGTGGCATCAGACATTCATTAAGTCAAAAGGCTTGGCTGTACTCTCTAGGTTGTTAATAAAGCGTGCTGTGTAGAACTATGGAGTCCTACTCCAGGCACAACCCCTACTACAAGCTCATCCTTATTGAATTCAGTTCCACTGTAATTACATTTTGTTTGCACAAGGACTTCCACAATTTCAGAGAACAAAACTTGTGTAGCATTAACAGCTCATTGTGACTGTCTTTTTGTTCTCCTGAGTTATCCAAGTTCAAGCTGGACAAACTTGAGAGACAATCTATCTGGTTGCAAACCATTGTATGCGCTCCATTGGAACAACTCCCAGTGGAAAAATTCTAGCTGCGATTCAACTGCCTGTTGAAATTTTGCCTTCATTTTATGGCCAAAAATATGAAGGAGCCAAGCTCTTCTATTTTTCCACAAAGGCTTCTTACCACTGGGATTATTCTCATCATTACAACAATAACAGCAGTGTAGTAAAGAACCTCGAGTCTTGCAAAAAGCTGGTTTGGGCTAACCATCTTTCCGCCAGAGTGGAGAAGTCTGGTGCAGAATAGTGCAGAACACTGTGTTCCTGTCCCTGTCCTTACTGGCGTTGTGCATTTCTCCTGCCAAGCCTTTGCAGAATACCTTGAAGAGGAGCTAGCAAATGGCCAGACTAGTCATCGTCTCACAGAGCTTGTCCTGCCCACTCCCTCACATACCAGTCTTGCAGCAGCGTGGGGGCCATTGGCTTCTTGTCGGGCCCCTTGCGCCAAGGCTATGCTCACAGCAAGAGCTGAATTTTGCCTCAAGCACCAGCTCTAACTAAAAAGGAAAGCAAAAAGCATGTTACCCTACTGTTTCACAGGGAACCAAAGTTAGCACAACATATCATCTCAAGATGAAATGTTTGCTACCATTGGATCCATCCATCTTCTCTGGGAGGAGTCATTTTTGCCAGCCTTACTTGTGTTGGTAAAGGGGCAGCAAAGAGTCTTTTATCTGAAAGCACGTTTCCCCAGAGATCAAAAGTATATTCTTTAGTTTTCAAATCTTCCCTCTTTATCCTCACAGTTCCCATATACGGGAAAAAAATGGCAAAATGTTAGTGAGAGTATATATAAATCACACCAACCACTGATCCTCTTATCCAGTAACCATAACACATCATACATTGAAAGTCTTTCTCTGAGAGAATAAAATAAATTACATTTTGCTTGCCAGCATACTGAACCTTATGTTGGTTATTGTAAATTACTGAAAGCACAAAGGTATAGTCTTTGTGCGCTCTTCTTCGAACATGGAATGTGAACATCAAAGAAGGCAGTTATCAGAAACTGCCCTTTCTCTGCCTCTGCCTTTGACAATAGGCTGATCTTCTCCCATGCTATCAAGTTAACTATCAAGTTAAAAGAAACAGAATTGGACAAACAATTTGAAAAAAAACGCTACCAAAGATAATAAATTATCTTTGTTATAAATATCACCATAACTAAATATTTTGGCATTAAAATAATTAACTATAGGATAAAAGCTTAAACAGAGCTAGTAAAAAGAGGTGAAGAAAATTATACATTCCCTATAAAAGTTCTTGTAATATTAATGTTTTTGAAAAATTTATCACCTCTGAAGTTGATCAAAAGAATCAGTACTATCATCAAAATTCCACTTTTAAGCAGTAAAAAAATCATAATTTTGCATGTGAATACATTAGTCAGTGCAAAATCATCCTACTTCAAGACAAATTTTTTGTTGGCCCATTTATTGCCCGAGTAAAGGCAAACTTGGCTCTTACTCTAAAGAAGGGATAACAGACACCAGCTCACCAAGTTGTTGTCAAGGGATTCTTCTAGAACAAAACTACACTTTTTGCATTTTTCACCGCTAAAAACATGACAATCTGTCTCTTTCTCCCCAAGAAAAACATGTTACGAACACCAGCGCCATGTGTGCTTGTCCCATTTAGACTTACAGATCTATTTTAATTCCAGGGGTATCACAAAGCCACTCACAGTTGAACCCCCAGCCCAAGTTCTAGGACAATCTCAGAAATTATGATACTGTCTTGTACAAATTATGCTCAGGTGAGAAAGTAAAGCAACATGAAGTTACTATTTTTTGTCATAACAGGACAGAGGATAGCTGCAATTTTTTGCGTTAAACTAGTTTTTCCTGAGCAGCTGTATTTTTAGTTGCAGGTCTCTTCGTCTTTTCCCAACAGATCAATTAGATTCAGTGCTAGCTGAGACTCTATGTCATGTTACAACTTCACCTTCTTTCAAGCAACACATATGACTCATCAGCTCAGTAATTACAAAAAATAAACCAAATTTCCCATCTGTGGCACTGTAAGTAGAGACCAGTTAACATCGGTACCTACGGATGCTGCTTCTACCATGCTGCAGAAATGAGAAGGAGGAACTGCGAGCCATCCTCACCTCACTGTGCAGAGCAGGAGTGGCCCCTGCTCTCCCCATGCTCTAGCCACAGAGGGGAGAGATGTGAAAGTCATTTAAATAACAAAAGAATGTCTCCTCTCCTTGTTAAGAATGGCATTTTAATTCTGTTTCTCAGTTTTAAAATGCACCAAGATGACTTCGTTTTATAAGCGCTCTGGAGCCTGAGGCACACATTTGTATTGCGGTTGGGTGCTTTTATTGCATATTGTATTTTCAATTGTTCCTTAGAAGACTGGGCATTTTTCCACCGAGAAATCTAATACATTATTATTATTATTTCTGATTCCACGTTTATTTGGATCACTGTGGTGCATGTCAGCCACATGACTTGTGTGTATCTTTCTTTTTCCTCCTTTCTCAAAGGATTCTGTTGTTTCGATTATGCAATCATTTTGTTAATACCAGGACAGATGGCCACAATGAAAACACACAGGGTGCTCTTTCTGATAGATACTTGCCAATATCAACAGGAAAGAACAGAATTAAATTCATGAACTTTAGAGAGAAAGCACAAGCTTGTTCTTGAGCAGGGAACAGCATAATGCTTTCATGTACACAGTAATAGCTGATGACAATCTATAGACATGTGGGTTGCAAGACTAGAATAATCCAAAATAGAGCCTGAAGTAACCCTTAAAGGGCTGCAAATAGCCAGTTTGCCTCAGATAGCACACGGTCAGATTTGGAGAGGATGCAGTAGGGACCCAGTGCTTTGCTATCTCAGACACCCAAAAGGTTTCCAAACATCAAACCTAAATCACCCGCCGCCCACTGCAGTTTAAGCCCATCATATCTCACTCTGCCCACTATTTATTCCCCTCCTTTTTCAGCAGCCTTCTACAGTCTGGAAATCTGTTCCTATATCTCTCTGCTGTCACCTCTAAGCTAGGACAAACCAAGCACCTAGCGATTTAGCCTCCTGTCCCCACAGCAACACACCATCAATGCTTATTCAATAACTTCTGCACCGAGCCCATAACTTCTGGGGGAGCTCCAAGGCACACAGCTATTCGTGCGTGCCACACAGTACGGAGATAATCCACATTTCAGCTTGAAGGCTTGCAGGTTTGGCTGCTAAACTCACCAGACTCCAGTTACCAAAAGGAAGTCTAACACATCTGGAAAATTTCCATCCTCCTGATACCGCCGGTTTCCCATGATGTCACTGTTTGTTCTCAACCAAGAGAGAGGCTCTTAGATGTCACTCAGTAACATCAGGAAATCCAGTTCCATCCTCACAGAAGGAACTTGTGGCGCAGAAGGTCACTAAAAAACAGGAAGATTTAATAACAGAATCCCCACCACCAGTTGAAAATATGTCTTTTTCAAAGCCTGTAAAAAAGCTGGAAAAGTTAAAAACTCATGCTCCTGTTACCAGCAAAATTATTATATTAAATTGGGCACTGCTGATATGAGAAAGTCAAATCCACATTGAATATAAAAAGACAATCTTTGCTTTGTTAAACATGTGGTCTCTGACATGGTCTCCACTTGGTAACGGTTTGTCAGAGTTTGGTAAACCCAGAATTCTCAAAATAATTAACCAAAGCAAGGTGTGAGAAAAGAACTGGGCATCATCGCCAGAGAGCTCTGCTTTTCTTTAAACCAAGTGACAAAGACCAGACCCTGCTCAGGCCGATATTCTCGTCTTTGCAATCAAAATGCAGATGTGTACACTAAGCAGACACTCTACCAAAGCTTACACTTATATATGCTGTGAACCTAAACCTTGAGATGAAACATAGTATTTCCAATACCTTGGAAGCGTCAAAAAGTGTATTTTATATAGATTTCTTTGATATTAAACCTAGTGCTCACAAGCACACTATGATACAGTATTTACTAATACGATAGAAGTGTTTTCAAGCAGAAATGGGTATTACAGATTTGGGTCTAATGGAAGTAAAACATCATTGCATAAATTCCTGCTATTCGTCATTTGGAGAACTGTCTTTGCCCTGAAACACAGATCTTAAAGGTTTTTCTTTTACTTTCTAGCAGTTAAATGCAAAAAGCATTGATACTGAGAAGACTCTTCTTCAGTTTCTTTATGAACTGGATCAGAATTTACACACACAGTTTTGCAACTGCATTTCAAGAAAAACCCTTCAGCTGTAAATTTCAAAAGGCAAGCAGGGTGGTACCTGTGGAATGGGGGGATTCCAAACAAGAACCCTTATGCAAACACGACCATCCTGCCCTGCGTACAAGCGCCTCCAATTGAAACAAACAATTTTTAAAACAAGGGAGTATTTCTGTGGTCATTCACGTGGCCCACATTAACTAACGTCAGCTCTGCATGAAGCTGATCTTCTACTGGAGAAACATAACCACTGGCTTTTGCTATCCAGCAGTAGGGTAGATTTTGGAGAACAAGCAGAGGCCAACCTCTGGTAAGATACGTGAAAGTGTCAGGGTTGATCAAAACCTTTCCTCTGAGAAAATAGGAACATTTTGATGGTTTCTGCCAGGTCTGAAGAGAAGAAACAGAGCTGCAAAGAAAACTCTTGCAATATACGTATAATACCTGAGTCCAAGTAAATATTGATAAATACTTCAGAATCTAAACAACATAGCAATGCATTTCAGGTACTCAAAAGAAACGATATATTGGAAATAAGTCAGGAAAAGGTAATTTAGTTTTATGGCAAACTTAAAGAACTGTGAAAAATCTAAGACTTCAATTTTTAGCTATTAAGCCAGCCATCCTGCGGTGACATCCCACTAGGCCACCGGCTCTGGGCTACAGCCATCACGTGAAGCCTGGTGCTGCCGAACACTGGGACAGTCCCTGCAGAAAGGGGTGCTCCTCGCTTCAGTTCTCCCTTCCAGAGTCACTCACTCCCTGAAATTACACACATGGAAACGGACATGGAGAGAAGGTCTGTCATCATCCATCCTCACCCAGTCCCACAATTGGAGAGAGGCACTGATGCTCCCCGAGAAACCAAAGTGTTGTTCTGAGAAGCTTCACTGAAAAAAAATAGGCCAGAATCAACACCCCAGACTCAGACAGCTCTAGAGCAGAAACATCATAGCTGTTGGAGGCTGAGACAATCCCACTCATTTCATTTGCGTGAGCAACTCCAAAGATTTCAATCGTACACATGAACACACCAATAAGAATTTACCACATGGCTGTGACACCGCTGCTGGTAGTAGAAGTGTATTTAATTTCCTGCAGTTCACACTGGAGTGTTATGTCCCCCAGATCTATAAAGTGAAGCTTCCCATAAAGGTACTTGCTAGCACTGGGTCTCATCCCCCTTCAGGAATTTATAAGTATGGAAAAATGAAGATGCATTTCCCACGTAAATTAAAATTGTTCTTACGATTGCAATATTTGTATCCCCAAGAGAAGAAGAGTGTTTGAGGTGGGTGGATAAACAAATATTCTAATCACATTCTGTTGAAAGCTGAAATTTCATTTCAACATCAGTTATGTTTTTTTCTTTTTAATTTCTGCTCGTAGCTCAGTGGGATCTATAAAAAAATCCCAACGAAAGCATGTCCTTGTAGCTGACTGCTTTTCGATCTGTGATGACTTATTTGCATGTTTATTTTCCTTGTTATAATGATTGGTTTAATATATTTTTCTTTTTGTTACTGTTTTCACAGCGCATTTCAGGGAACGGCGTTCATTTGATTTCTAGCTGATGAGTGGTTAACCCAGGGGGAGTTGATCTGCAAATCCTATGAGCCAAATGGGTTACATTCACTCATGTTTCTAGTCCCACTGGCCATATTTTTACAACACTTCCAGTGTGGGTTCCAACTATGCATCTAGGAACAGCAGCAGTGAGGAAGATGGTTTGAGATTCATACGCTTCTGCGTACTGGCTCAAGACCATGCTGATACAACACAGACCACAGTTTACAGCTGCTTTGGACATGCTGAGCCTGGATACAGCCCCACGTCCTCCTTATGAATCTGCCACTCTCTCATCTTCATCAGGACAGTAAAGGACAGACAAGTTGGTTTTCCAGAAGGTACAAAACCTGTATATAAGCATAGACTGTGGGAAAGGTGAAAAATCTGGTTGTGGGCTACACAGCTTCCACGTGGCATGGAAGCTAAAAGCCTTGTCAGGCCAGCTGCGTGACGAAAAGACCACAGGGATGGTGCAAGACAACTGCCTATTTTCTGGCTCAACCTCCCACAAAGTAGATTAAGCATTTCCGTGCACTTCAGGGGAACTAAATGCAAAGGGTTTACACAAGACATTAGGAAAGTGTAGGAAGAGGTCTCAAAGCAATGTCAACATGCCTCTATTCTACTCACTGCATTTACATGAAGAAAGCATGGAAAGTGCTTATGGGTCAATTTAGGAACTTTAAAGTCATTAAAGCAGCAGCTCTGGAATTGGCTTATTATGCAATGGAGCTGTTTTAAATATCACCCATTTTGCATGGGCACATTGTCACTTCCTGCAGTGACACGTTAACAGAGCTTTTAGTGGCAGCAGAGGCAATCTCTGTAGTGCTTTAATATGATGCTATTCATTTACCAGATTTATGGCCTAGCCATGCAATTGCTTTGTGCTTTACAAAAAGCCATTACGTTTTGCCTTCATAACGTTTTCCCCCTATAAACCGATGATACCGAATACACAAGAGGACTTTAGTGGAGCCAGGTCCTGGATCTAAACTGGAGAGAAGTCAGCAAAGAGAGAGGTGTAAAGGAACAGCAGGACATGGGGGGAATCAAGCGACACTATGGTTTATATTTCTGTAGTCTAGTCGCAGGTGTCTGACTATCTGGTCAGCAACATCTATACCTGACAGAGCAGAAGAGAGCCCAAGATGACTAAATCATTATGTTTCATGAAGCTAGGTAGCTAGTGAGAGATGGAAACCCTTTCACACAACACCCCCATTAGTGCCCCAAGAGCAACACGAGCACAGCCTTCTCTTGGGCTTCAAAGGACCTACACCCATGATACCATCCTGCTCAAAATCTCTCAGGAAAGGCTTCATTTTGTCCTTAAACAGGAACTATATGTTTTCAGAACAAATCTTTAAGAGGGCTCAAGCTTCTATAGAGACCGAGAGCAACGTCAAGCAAAAAAGCGAGATTTACAGGGTCTTGAATTGAAGAAACACCTGAAATAACGGCCGCAGGGAACAGGGGAATGCCAATAGCAAGAGCAGCAGACCAAGAACAGGAAGACCAAGAAAACAAGAGCAAGACCAAGACTACAGAAATGAACCGAGATAGAAGTACCCAAATCATCATAGGCAAGTGCACAATATAAAAGTAATGCTAGGGCGACAGTTCACTCTGCATATTTACATTCATCTTCACTCTGTATTCACAGAGCTCTTTGAAATACAGGAGTAAACTTCTGGGAGGCTTAAAGGGATTTAGCCATCAAGCTAAAACAAACGAAACACTCCTGTCTGAGGAGGAGCAGTCGATAAGCTTAGTTACAAGAAACGTTTAAACCAGTTGTTACAAGGAAAAATCTTCATCCCATCTTCCTTGTTAATTTTGGATATATGAGAGTATTGCCGCCTCTCTAGCTGACTTCCTACTCCAGTTCCCGTGGTGTGCGGCTTGGTGTCCCAACAGCAGGAGAAAAAGAAACAGTTGAAAGACAGAAACACAACAAGGACAGGGAAAAAACAATTCAGAAGGCTGGTTCTGTTAATTCAGGCTGTCACTTCCTTTCCAGTCACTTTCTTTGTGCTTTTGCTCCTGGGGATTTTTAGCTGAAGCAGAGACTGGTGAGAGAAGGGCTTCAAGAAGACAAAGATCAGCCTTGCAGGGAAAATACGGAGTTTCTGCTTTGAAACACACAGGAATGCTCAACATCAAACAACCAGACCACATGGACATGTCCCAGATATTATCACATCACTGTATTACCAATATTCCAAAAAGTTTATTGCCTCTTCTCACTTCCACTGTTATCTCTGCCCTCCATGCTTCCAACATGGGCTAGTAGAAAAAATTAGCAATGTCTAAAATATTCCTGGTCCAGACAAGATATAGGAAAGCCTGAACTCAGATAATCCCTACTCAATGTTTTTGCATCTCATGAGCTGGCAATTACCCGAAATTTTAGATGATCCACCAAGCAAAGCCACAAGAGTTAATATCTTTTGAGATTCATCCATCAATACAATGGATTCTTTACATAAGGAAGTTGAAGAGAAGGCAGAATAGGGAAAAAAAAAGATCATATATAAGCAGAACCAAGAGAATCATAACTTGGCCACAGGTAAAAGTCCCTCTTTTACTTCTGTGAACAGATATTCCAGCACTGACCACCTATAATATGCCCAGCCTCTACTGGACAGAAGGAGCACTTCCATTTTTCAAAATGGTGCTTAGGAGTATGAAGAAAAAAAAAAATTAGTGGCCAAGTCACACATGAAGCTGATGGGAACTTTACATTCAGAAATATGGATGGGCTCCAAGCACACAGCCAGATTTCATTTCCCCTGCCCACGTTCGAGGTGTGGATAGTTAGCTCTTTTGTGAAAAAAATTGTCCAGATAAAACACTTAAGGTTTGGAGGCAGTGCCTCCTGCAAAGCTTAAGGACATGCAGAACAAAATCTGGATTCAAGCCTGTGTAGCGGCGGCAAAATTATTTACTAAGACATTTTCGTTCCTTCATAACACCTTGCACACACGTTGCTTGAGCTGCTCACCCCGTGCTCCTCAGTCCCAGTTATGTGCAGGCAGCCCCATAGACCTTGTGCGGCCATTTTGTGTTCTGGACACATTTGAAAGCTATGGTTGTTAAAAGGCCTTTGACATCTTTCACAATAGCTTTCTCACATCCCCTTTTTGTGAGAGTGGAGGGAAAATTTCAATTTTTAAGGACATATCATTATCTACCTACCACTGCCCTAGTAATTCTGTTTCAACACAACATATCGTGCATATTGGCATGATCTGATTGTTCTTTCCATGCGTTTGAAAGATCTGCTTTCTCTAGTACTGAATTACGTCGTGGTTTCGGTTGGGATAAAGTTAACTTTTTTAATAGCAGCTGGTATAGTGCTATGTTTTGGGTTTGGGAGGAGAAATACTTTTGACAGTGCACTGATGTTTTGGGTTGTTGCTGAGCAGTCAAGGCCTTTTCTGCTCCTCACACCTCCCTGCCAGTGAGTAGGCTGGGGGTGCACAAGAGGTTGGGAGGGGACACAGCCGGGGCAGCTGACTCAAACTGACCAAAGAGATATTCCGTACCATGTGATGTCATGCTCAGCATATAAAGCTGGGGAAAGAAGGAAGGGAGGGACATTCGGAGTTATGGCATTTTGTCTTTGCAAGTAACCATTATGCGTGACGGAGCCCTGCTTTCCCAGAGGTGGCTGAACACCTGCATGCCCATGGGACAACAGTGAATGAATTCCTTATTTTGCTTTGCTTGCATGCGCAGCTTTTGCTTTGCCTTTTAAACCGTCTTTATCTCAAACCCGTGAGGGTTTTTTAGTTTGTTTTTTTTTTCTCTTCCTTCTTTCTCCCAACCCTTTGCGGGGGGTGGGTTGTGGGGGGTGACAAGGGAGCAAGTGGCTGTGTGGTTCTAGTTGGTGTCTGGGGTTAAACCACAACAAGATATCATAGACAAGTGTCACCTCCGTGACTGAAGAAAGGAAACAGTGCACAAAGTCAAGCCAGATTAACATTCAGACTGACACAATACTAACTCTCTTTTAAGGCATGCATCCAAAATGCGCACTCTTATTAACTGTTTACTAATCCCATCTCCATTTGAGATCTGTTTCAAAAGCTCTAAAAGTAAAGAAATACAGTAAGTTCACATTTGACCAAGCAGAGCATAAGAATATATGACGTTATTTTCTCCTCCAGATGGAAAGTCTGGAAACAAATGTTAGAGCTCATCAACACATTTTTGACAAAACACTTTTCATTAAATACAATGTTATTTAATGACATTTTGATTTTAGTTAGGTTATGTATCTGGGGTCTCAAGTGAAGTCACAAAGATCCCAAATGAAAAAAAAGAAGTCTGACCTTGGGAATCTGAAAATGGATGTTTTAACAACTCTACTTCACAGACAGAGAAAGGTTTGATCGTGTTCCAGCAGGGAATTTCAAAACCTTAAAGGCTGTTGCAAGACAAAATTTCTTGTTCCTCAGCCAGCTCTTGTTAGCATAGTCATAATAATCATAATCAGAGATTTATGTATTGTCTTGTATCCCCATAGAACTTAAAGCAGTTTGCAAGTGATTGTGATCATAAAAAGCATGTACAAAACAATTGGGCTCACACTCCTCACTAAGCAAAAGAGGTTAGTCTGCACTGAAGCGTGACAGCTGTTGAAGAAAGCGCAGAGTTATGCTTTATGAATAAGTGTGAGGAAAACATAGCAACTAATTGAAGAGCAAAAGGGATTTAAGTAGGCAATTTATAATTGTTATAACTGAATTTGGCTAGAAGACGAAAGCAAACAAGCAAGCAGTCTTGACTAAGAGGATGTGTTAAAACCTTTGCATCATCTGCTGTCTCAAGAAAGACTCCTTCCAGCTGCACTTGCCCCTCTAACCCCACAGTTTTAGTCCCTAAGCTAGGTACCATGTGTCTGGTTCCACCTGATACAGGAAAACCCAAGTCAGTGAGGTTTGTGCATACAGTTCATGAGGGTGCCTGGAGAAGTTACAACTTCACCATAAACCGCTTCTCTGAGACCACTGGAATGGAAGCAGAATGTCACAGTAGCTGTTTCCACGTCTCTCATTTGCATTATACTGGTTTTGTGTTTTGTTTTTGGTTTGGTTTTTTTTGTTTGTTTGTTTGTTTTTTTTTAATTGTAAATACCAATCTATTCAGTTCTCTACACAAAATTTGAGGCACAGCTGTCGTACGTATAAAGTCAATCAGCAAAGAACATGGAGCCAGTTGACATGATTCCAAATAGGGGGAAAAGGCATTTATCATTCACACAGCTTTAGAGGATCCACATGCCAGTCGTATCATTTGGGGCTTAAATTCATGGAATACTTCTGTGAGAGAGTATTACACTTTAGAGATTATTGTGTCAAAGAGCAAAGCAGAGAGAGCTCTGACAAGGAAGAAATTTCCAAGAACTTACAGAGAGAGACAGGCTTCAGCTGAACCCGCAGGTTCTGAAGGAGACCTTCTGCTCAGAGACAAACAACTACCTCTCTCAAAAGCAAAGACGAGAAACTTGTGAACAACTACATAGGAGACATACAGCGCTTATGCAAGGGCAAAGTGCTGCAAAGGAGATTGAAAGGAACTTTGCCATTGTCATGAGAGAGATTACGATTGTGGGAGGTCATTATCACTGCAGTGGCTGCTTGTGCACTGAAGGCAAAAGGGACAAAAGTTATAGCATAAAAGATTGCAGGATTGGTGAATGACATGCCGTATCTTCTGAATCTGATTGAATTTATCAGAAATAAAGCTGCTTCTTTTTTTATTTTTGGAAGTGATTGGTCACTGGAATCCTTTCACATCAAGTTTAGTTGCATTTATAAAGTGACATGTAAGCCAATAAGTAAAAGCTACTAAAAAAGCCTAATCACATTTACATTCTAGCCTCTTTTTGTTGCTATGCCAGAAGAAAGGGGACAAACTAGTTAGGTGTGACCATCTCCTCAGTGTCCTCAATCAAAGGGGAATTTTATGGGAGATTTCAAAGCTTCCCAAATAGTGGAGTGAGCCAGAGTCACTAGAGGGACAAAAAGCCCCTCTTGCTCCCTCACAGACGCTGTCAGGTGCATCTTGGCAGGAACTGAGGCCTGAACCCCTAATAGTTCAGGGGCTGTGTCTGCTGTATCCCTTGCTGTGCACAGCCTGGGCACAAAGGTAAGTCAGTTTGTCGTGTTTTTGTTACAGCCTACTTTGTTCAAACCTAGCCAGCAAAGTATACTCGGACTCTAAACCTCATGCTAGAATAAGTCATGCATCTGAAACGGAGCAAAAAAGAAAGAGTTTAAGCAAAGCTGAGTACTGACAGCAGTGGTAATCTCTGAACCCAAGCAGGTTCAGTAGATGCGGACCACAATTAACGATGGGAAAGATTTAGAAACGGCAAAACAACTTCAGTCAAAACCACGTGTACTCCAGGTAATAGTATCATATCTTGTCTGCTGAGAAATTTCCAGATAAGGGTTCCCAGGCAAGAAGTGAGCACAGAGAATAGCAAATGGCCTTAAAAGTTCTTAATGCAACTCAAAGAAAAGGGGGAAATGGAAAGCAGACACTGCGCGCAATTAAAAATTCTGTTTCTTTTTTTAACGAAAGATCTCTCAGAGAATGGAGCACAAATGTGGCTCTATTCATAAAATGACACTGTATCCTCCCTCACTGTATTCTCACAGGAGGCTGGGAAGTTCCCAACAGCATTGTGGAGGCTGCCTAGTGTTTCTCATTAGGCTCTTAAGAAGTCTTTGCTAGTGAAATCCCCAAGGAAAAATTAACAAGGTTGGTTTTGGGTAGACAGAGAAATTGAGTTCTGAGCACATACTTCAGTGGTGTGTTACCAGATCTCCTTGACTACAGTTAAGTTCTATTCATCATACGCCCTGTAATATACACCAAACTCGTTCCATATATTTTAGCAAAGATCTGCTAGCAAAAGAAGGCTTGGTATCACTAAGGAGCCGAAGACTGCCAGACTCTTATGCAACGTAGTTGGTGATGGAGCTGGACTTAATGCTGCTTTATCATTTTCACTTGCTTTGTCTTCTAAAACACAGTATCTTGTTTGCTCACACCTGAAAAAAGGTCTCTTCTCTGTGTCCTTTCCATAACTCCCATAGCATTGCTTTCCCACATACTTGTCTACGAAAAGAATGGGATTTCTTTCTCAGATGAGAAGGTTGAGGTCTCCAGCTGGCCCCACAGGCCAGCTCAAACCTCCCTTCCACTGGTCTTCCATGGACACACAGTAATACCATTAAGCACCCAGGATGCAACAGCACAGACTTGAGGCTTCATAGTTTTCAGGGCTTGACTCTTGAACCTGACAAAGCTAAGCCAGCACTTAAAAGGACTGACTTCTGGGGAGTTTATTCAAGTTTCATTAATTCTTCCTACAACTTGTATAAATGAATGAGTTTCTATTGCATATTTTGCCCACAGAAAGACCAGTAATGCAGGCACTGCTAAGGCTCCCTCCGAAGCACTTCTAAAGATCATTTATTTTGCTTTTTCAGCTAGTGGGGATTAGACAAAACTATACAGTACATTTTGAGAACTGAAGAAACTTGCCCCTTCCCCTCAGAAACAGTCATCAAAAAAAGCCCACTTCCTTCCCCTCATCTATGGACAACTTGCACCCAATTTCAAATCCCTACTGAGTCAGGAGATAGTAGCTATGTGGGGCTTTTTTTGGTTTGGGTTTTTTTNTGGACCAACTATTGCTTGTTTGGCTGCCGGACAAGAGATTAGCTGTTTGTTCCTACTGGCAGAGTTATGTGGAGGAGGTATGTGGCCAGTAGCCAAGGTCATTAGCCAACAACTACAGTGAGATACTTATCCCAGTTGTCTGTCCTGTAGGAACAGAGATGGGCAAGTGAAGACTTTTATTCATACACATAAGCAATTTTACTACAGACTGGCCTAATCTCTCACACCAACACCCAGCCAAGTCTATATAAAACAACTCTGTATATTTTAATCCACAGTAATTGATCCGATGGCTGATGGGAAAAATGCAAGTTTAATGTGCAAATGATACATCATTAAATCAAAGCTCTGGAGGTCAAGAATTATCAGAATCAACTGTTTCCATTCACCACATCGAAATTACTTGTTCTAGTTCCAGCTCAGTAGAAAAGAGCGATTTAATACTTTGTCTGGCTGTAGAGAGAATAGCCTTCAATCAGGTAAGTGACGTGATCACAGAGTTACTGAAAAATACTGCAACAGCTCAGCTATAACTGTGATCAAACAGCGCAATTCCTGTAGTTTAGTGCCTTCAGTGGGGAACCTGTGTTGTGATTAAAATTTCATTTTAAGAATATGAAAGAGGAAAGTGCTACCAAACTCCAGACACACCTGCAGGGGTTTGGAAGAGATTAGAGTCCTCAAATGACAATGAAGCTAAAGGGCAGAAGTGGAGGAAGAAAAAGTGGATGTACAGAACAAATAAACAGTACAGTTATCAAAGGAGAGCAGCAGCTCAGATGGCAGAAAACTTCTAGGAGACGGTGACAACTCTGAACTGCTTGGGAGAAAAATAAGAGAGACCTAAGGAAAATAGCATACAGTTAAGTGGCAAGCAGCAAGAGGTGGTGTGAGATGAGACGCCCAACTTACAGATTCTATGCTCCTTGTGTTACCCTCACCAGCCAAAGCTAGCCCTGCTAAGAAACGCCCAAGGGGTGCCTCAAAACCTTTTAACATGACAGTAGGGACTGGGTGTCCACCAGTATTTGCTCCTTAATACAAAATGTTTGAGGTGTCCGGTTCCTCCACTACCATCCCACTTTTTCCTTGCCTCTGAAATAGGAACAAATTTCTAGAGGTCAGTGAAAAGTTTCACTTGTTCAGGAATACAGACCTTCACCTTCAGTATTTACAGTCACACATGCACCCCAGGGTCACTGAGGGTGCTCCAGAGCTATGCCTCCCTTACGGCACATGGTCCCAGCTCCTCTTTGTGCACCTCAGGTCCCTCGGGTGTGAGCTGTTCTGACACAGGCATCCCAACAAAGGCAATTGGCCCCAAGACAAAAATGGGACACGAAGACTTCCACCTACAATTCATACACAGCCTGCCACAATGACATTTCTGACTTTACACTTAGTTGTTTTCAGAGTAGTTTTTCCAGTTTTGCTACTTAAAGCAGGGTGAGGGCAACTGTGGGTTTGGCTTTGATTTCTTTTGAGATTTCGCAGATGGGATTTTCCAAAGAAACTAAACTCTTCTACCAAAAAAAGTAGTAAAAAATACACCCCACAGCCTTAATTTTGATTTCAAGACTGCCTTCAGACTGTTTTCACGTGGGTTGGATGATGCATCAATTAAATTTTGTTTGGACAAGATTCCTATCCTTGCAATAATATAGAGCTACATACTAGACTAAGGGATCCTCCCCATGGAAGTGTTAACACCCCGACAGTTTCACCCTGATCATTTGGTTTTCTTTCTGTTTGCCAATGCACCATCACGTTGAGAAAAGTACACAGGAATCTGCCTTCTTGCCAGTAGTGGAACAGATCATAACCACCCTCAACAAATAAAGCAGGCTAACTTTAGACGCATAAACACAAACTTGCAGTGAATTAATTTACTTGCACATTACACAAGATTAGACAACAAACAGAAGAGAATACATGGAAGTGACAATGACTCTTTAAAAGCCTAGAAAGGATTTGGGTTGAGTTCTGTATTGCAGTTGGAAACAGCACTGATTCTCATGTGAACCTCTTATTTTGCAAAAGTGTCCTTATTTTCATTTAACCCAAGAACTTCTCACTATGATTTTTTTTTTTTTTAAACTAGAAACAATTAAGTGGTAAGTTTTTACAATGGTGTGGAAGATTTAGATGACTGTTCTATATCTGCCCTCTCTTTGGCTGGATAAATAGTTTTCCATCTCTGCAGGATTTTATTTTTTTCCTACTTTTAAAAAGACTTCACCCCAGTTGAAACAGGACAAATGTAATTGGTCTCCTGCCAGGCTACATGTTTCAAGATTTTTTTTAAGGTTACCTATTTTTATAAGAATGTATCACAATTACGAACCTATTCTCAGACTGCTTTTTCCCCTAGAGCTAAATGTCAGATGTTACTGAACAAAGTATATGTATATTCAAGGCTTCATTATTGGTTTTCCATGCTAACTAGATGAAAGTCTTGATCCTATGATGAGGCAATTAGGAGAGTGTAGGTGAATCATAGCTGATCTTTAGCTTGAAGGTTCAGGTGAGTGATTAGTTTTTACAGATTCCCTGATTACTGAGCCACCCAAGGTACAGATCAGCATCCTGGATTGTTTATCAGTAACAGCAGAAGCACAGGAGAAAATCACCCACTTCTGTCTGAGCTAAGGAAAAGAAATAAGGTTCCTGCCAAAACCATCCCCAAGTCAATGCAGAATGGCTGGCAGTTCTTTAAAACATTATTGGATGTAACTTGAGTTCAAATGGAGGCAGGAAAGGAAAAAAAAAATCCAAAGATGAAATAGTGAGCACCTTTCTTTAGAGAGTTATTTTGTCTTGTGTATGTATATGGCTTTTCTCCTGCCATTCTTTTATTACCTCCCTGTTCCTCACATTTCCTGGTTGGAATTATGTTCAAAAGGCTTTGAACCAAACACTGTATATGAGTCAAAGTTACTAAAGCCTCTGTATCCTTCCTACTTACTCATACCATATATAAGCATGATATTTCAGTTAAAAAGAAAAAAATGCCTTTTCTTTGCAAAGAACAAGTTCTTTATACAAACTAACATCTCAGTGACTCAGAGACTGGGCCTGGGTTGCCCAAATAATGATGTGCCAAGCCCTAGATTTCATGTCATTGCTACACAATAGCTGATACAGCTAAGATGTTCCTTCACATGAATACTACAGTATGGAAACATGACATGCTTAACTTACAGAGTAGTTGTAGTACCGAATTATAAGCTTTCCTACTTAATATTGAATACATGACAAGGATGTGCAACGCTTATAGCAAGTGCTTGCTAGTGTCCTAATCTAACATAGCATTGAGGAGATGCAATACTCTAACCACCTTGTATTAACAAACAAGTTAATCAAAAATACTTAAAAATATAAAATGAATGCCAGTCCTAGCCAAAGCAAGTAAAAGGAGCACCATGACCTGAGAAGACATACGGAATTTAAATTCCTTATTGGAGTACAGTGTCCAATTCTGGGCTCCCCAGTTCAAGAAAGACAAGGAACCACTGGAGAGAGCCCAGCAGAAGGCTGTGAAGATGGTCAAGGGACTGGAGCATCTCTCTTATGAGGAAAGGCTGGGAGACCTGGGTCTGTTCAGCCTGGAGAAGAGAAGACTGAGAGGGGATCTCATCAATACTTACAAATAGCTAAAGGGTGGGTGTCAAGAGGATGGGACCAGACTCTTCTCAGTGGTACCCAGTGACAAGACAAGAAGCAATGGGCACAAACTGGAACACAGGAATTTCCACCTCAACATGAGGGAAAAAATTCTTTACTTTGAGGGTGACAGAGCACTGGAACAAACTGCCCAGAGAGGCTGTGGAGTCTCCTTCTCTGGAGATATTCAGAACCCACCTGGACACGTTCCTGTCCAACCTGTTCTGGGTGAACTTGCTTTGGCAGGGGATTGGACTAGATGATCTCCAAAGGTCCCTTCCAACCCCTGCCGTTCTGTAAATACTGCACATGCAAAAGATCTGTCCTCTGGCTATGTTACAGGGATGACAGATCCGCACTGAGTGCCTCAGTTAGAAGCCTAACTCTCCTTAGTCAGTGGGGAGAGGCAGGCAGCTGCACAGGGTGATGCAGACCTGAGTCATGCTCTGGAGCTGCTTGCTCTCTCCATTAACTGTATCTGGGACCTAGAAATCTATGCTCCAAATTTTAGCACCTCCTTTAAGCCAACTGAGGGAGTTTCTCCTTCCCCTTATGCAGAGACACTCAAATGAACTCGTTCAGAGCTATCTCAGACACAGTTTCACTGCAGCTCTGTTGGTCCAGAGCTCTGTCCTGGCTAATTTACTTTGCATTATGCAGATCCCAAAAACATCCGAGAAACCAAAATATAAGATTTTTAACCCTTCCAACCTTTCTGCCAAGGAACCATATATGTAGAAATATCCAACTCTGCACAGAGCAGCGTAGACAAACATGACAGTTAACAGATACCTTATCTCTTAGCAGATGCCTTGCCCTGAGTACCCGGTAGGGTCTAGGAGCACTGTACAGGAGGGCACCAGCAGCAGGGGGCACAGTACCAAGACCCTCAGCTACTTCCTCTCCAAAGCAAATTATAGATGTGGCTACAGATACTTTTATTAACCATGGTAACATCCCTCTATATATCTAAGCATCTTCTGTGCTTAGAGAAAGCAGCTTTTAATTTCTAAGCCAGTTGCTGGACATACTCCAGGGAGTAGTGTCACACAGACTTTTGCAGCAACTGATTCCCAGCCTGGTTTTCTGTCTAGGGCTCATCCCAGCATGGCTGACCAGTTTAAACACAGTCAAGATGCTAGGTCCCCCGCAGCAGTGTGGAAAGGGGAACTTGTCACCTGACAGGTGTCTTCCTGCAAGACATCTGAGGGTAGAAAGCAGTGTTCTCTGTATAAACACTGTAGAATATTGGAGATGGGCCATTGAGGGGGGGGAAGAGAAAGGTGCAGCTCATGATCAAGTCTGTGTAAATCACTGCCTCACACTGAGAAACTAACTGAATGGATTATAACATGTCAATATTTTGTTGTAAGTGATCAGACTAGCATAATATCAGCTCCGTGGCAAAGACACTGCCCTGTTTTCTCTGAAATGCCTGTGCCTTCTCTCCCTCCACTTCTCACTTCCTTCTGATGCCCTTTCCAATGCATGCAACAAACCAGAGAGGCATCCACAGAGAGCCTGATGCTACAAAACAAACCGCTTATCTCAGAGCCTGGCTATCTTCTACACAGAATGATATAAGAGCCCTACAGAAATCCCCGTGGTAGCTGTGGAACAGCATATCTAAAGCGCCAGCACAAGGAGGTGAACTGAGGTTGTATAGACCTAGTTAAAAGAAATGAGAGTATTCAGAAATTGTTAATAGTATTCAAGAAATAAGCATCAGTATTTAATAAGAAAATTATTGCCCAACTTTCATCCTACTTTCTACTTGAAAAACTTACCACACTTTTCAGAGAAGGGAAATAGTATTAGTCCATTTCATTGTGGGGAAACTGAGAAACAAAGCAATAAAAAGCTTTGCCTATGGTAATCCAAAAGACCTATGACAGTGCTGGGCATCATCTTGAATCCTACCTTGTCTTTTGGACACCAAGAGCCGAAGAACACTCCAAGTCTCTGGGTGTTCGTGCTCGGCCAGCTGCATCCCGACTCCCTGTCGGTGCAAGACCTCCTGCTGTACACACCAGCCACCCCGCAGCATCCTCATTTCCACCAGAGAAGGAGGTGCGCAATTCCTTGGGAGCTGCAGGGCAACCCTGGGGTAAAGGTCTCCAACATAACACACACCAAGTAAGCAAATACTGTCAATAATATAAAAATTAACGGTAGAAGAAAGCAACAAAATCCTTACTCAGAAATATAAAAAAAAAAAACTGAGTGACATTTTCACCAACATGTTGACAGCCAAATCCTGCTGGTGACCCAGGTAAAAACATTACTGTTGCGTACAGGAAGGTAGAAATATACTTTATTATTAGCAGTTGCTGAGAGGCAGCTGTGTAAACTTTCTCCTGCTTACTGATGGTGAGTTGAGCAACAGTTTGATTTACAACGTTCAAATTTCCTTTTGGTTGTTCACTCCTTTATATATACGTCAGAGAACACCACAGAAAAATTCTGGCCTGTCTTCAATTTAAACTATTAGTGCAATACTTTGACTCACACATCTCTCACACTATAAATGTTTTGCTAATATGATACAATGTTCAAGATGAGGATAAATAGTGGCTTGTAAGAAGAATTTGCATTCCACTTCCAGAACCACCCTCTGAGTACCCTTTTACAAGGGTACAAACAGAAGTCCGCTTTTGTTGTGACATAGGTCAATATTCTTAGTAAAAACTAATTCAGTAAACGCAAATCTATTATTAAAACTAGGCAAAATGTAGTATGAGGATTTTCGCCTTCTCCCTACTTTTTTCATTGCGTCAGGGGCAGAACAGAGGATTAAGGCTATGATTACTTCTCTGCTGCTCTGTACACACACTGGGACTTTGAACACCCATGGAATAGTACTCATCAATCGAGCATCAGTGATTTAAGCACAAAACTGAAGTAGTTGCAAACAGCTGAAAAACATAAGCTACTATTCAAAGCTCAGTCTTTGTCCGTTCTGATCTAAACCAAAAAAGACAGCTGCTTCTGGGACTAATTCAGAATAGTTTAGCCTAGAATGGTGCTGGAAGCAGGAGCTGGCTTGCGAACAAAACTTGGTTTTCCACAGAAAAAATAAATTGTAGAAAACTTTCCAAAGCTCCTGCATTCGTTGCTAGAATAGCTGGATTACTTTAAACCATTTCTGTTAACAAACTGTTTCATTAGCTTCAGAAACCAAGACACTTTCTAAAGTATTTATTTAACAGCCATATATATATATGAAAGAGGGAAAAAAATCCTCCCTACTTAGTTATCTACTATCCAAACATAAGCTTAATTTCCCTCCCCAAGTAGTATAATTTTTCTGCAAGATAGGAAAACACTGGTGACTGGTCACCAGTTGGGATCTTGGTAACAGCAGAAGTCAGCATTAAATCATCTGAAAGCAGTTCAACTGACCCAGGTTCAACACATTCATTAAAAATTTATATAAAGCCATCTACATTCAAAACATGAGCCAAAATTTCAATTAAACTGGATAAAACCAAAATGTAAGTTTAACAAAAGATATTGCAGAAAAGCAATTTGACTGATTGCTTGCATAAGGTGAATGTGGCTCCTTTCAGATGCAGGGTAACTGTCCTGACCTAAAAGAGGAGTACCTGCACTATTCACAGCCTGCAGAAAATCAAAAGAACCTGGTTTGGATTCTTTAGGCATCTTGAATTAATTTTAGGAACATCTATATTCATACAAAATTATGATAACAGCCATTACAAAAATATTCACATATATAATTCTGTCTAAACAATATATTGGATATTTAAGAAATTTGCAATGGTTTTACCTCTTGAGAAGAAATAAGTGGTGTGCTTCCAGCTGTGCTATGTCTCAAGCCACTATAGGCTAATAAAGTATGTCCTGAAAATTCCACAACCCCTCATGGATATGCTGAATCAGTATTTTCCAAACCATCAAAGTCTCACTGGAAAGCCTTAGTCCTCTAACAAGTTGACCTTACCCACATCAGAGGTTTTGAAGGAACTTTGCACTCCACACATCAGCTCAAATTGTGCTTTCAGCCAAAGACTGAAAAGGAGCCTTTTCTCCAAGTAGAAGATAAGTTAACTCAATCCTATCCCTGGAAATTTTTCCAGTAATATTCCTTCTGGCCCCAGAGAAAGGAAAAATGGCAAAAATACTTAATCTGCGTTTAAAGAGTGCAGAGTACAGCTTTTTGGAACAGCCTCTTTAAGCAGGTACGCTTTCAGACACACTAAATATCCACAGATCTAAGTAAAGAGAAACCCCATCTTCTTATGACCCCATCTTCTTCTTTCCCTCCCGTGGCTTCACGTTCACAGCTTTATCCTTCACCTTTAGGTGCATTGTTTTTTATTGTCAGCATGGCTCGTGGCACATTGTCTTCCTAACCAAGGTCTAAAGACAACACTCAACAGTCAACATTCAACTTGGTGGCTTTCAGGCTCAGAACTGAACAGATCAAGGTGAATCAGCTTCTTTGGCGAACTCCATGCTACAAATGCTGAGTCTCTTAGGAAATCCGAGTAGTGGGTTTGGTGCAGAAAGTAAGTTCTTTAAATTATATTCTACGTGACTGCTACATAGGGACAAAGTCAGTTTTATCTCTCTCAACATACGATCTTCTAAGTAGATGAGCCTCCAATTAAAAAAAGATATGAATCATTCATTCTGAATCTAAACATGCTTGGACTTTGGGTAACTCTGATTGGAAATTAATGCCTCAGATTTATTTCCAATTAAAGTAAAACTAATTAAATTCCAGTTCCTTGTCTTTATTTTCTCCAGGTCTACGTACAGTGTAGCAAACAGCTACTTTAAACAAGTAGCTGTGGTATGCGTGTGATTGCCTACTGCAGCTCAGAACCATAAAAGATATAATGCAATTTTTTTTCCTTTTTACAGTTTTCAGTTTTTTTCTCTATGTTTTGCACATCTTGAGTAAAGGGATTTTATCTTGCTGTTGCTACTGCTCATTTTTGGATGCCTTCCTGATCCCACCACAATTAACTAGAGCGTTCCTCTTCTGCCTCTGCACAGCATAAACAACAGGGCAGGCCCAACAGGAGGGATCATGGAATCTTTAGAGTTGGAAGGGACCTCTAGAGATCATCTAGTCCAACTCCCAGATATGGAGGAATAAAACAGTATCATGCAACAGGCTACTTCAAGGGAGTGAAGGGATAAAGTCTTATATGCTACAAAAGTCTTGTCTCAAGGGACCGCTGTTTGGAGAGGGAATGAAAACTTGCATCTCTAGAAAATGCACTCAGCAGTGTTGCAACCACACATTCACTGTGCTGTCATTAAAAACCCGTATTTCTGAGTGGCAGAACTCACCCCAGTTCCAGTCCGTCTGTAATCCCATACTTCTCAGACGCAGGCCATGCCTCTTGCAGGGACATCTCTACTGTGGGCTCAACTTGAAGACCCCTCTTCACAGGAGCACATGAAGTTGTATTGCCTCCTTTGCCTGCAACAAGAATGACAGAAGCAAGAGTTGGTCTCTGAATTGTAACTTGTTTAAGTGATAAATTTTTCTCTCCTCGATTCTATTCAGAGAGAGGATCTTCTTAGATGAGGCTGTGCATGGAGCTCATCCATCAACTTCAGCCGTTTAAAAAGAGCTGCCAAAGCTCACTGAATCACCCTTAACTTGCTCCCTCACCTTAAGGCAAAAGGATTAGGTATGGCTTAACTGAATTCTAGGTAGGCAGCTGACAAGGACTGGAAAAGACCCTGCGCAAATCCTGTAGGAGCAGGGGTCTTTCAAAAGCATTAAACTGTTAATCCAATCAAGAGGAGAGGACTACACTAGTTGCACACGCAATCAAACTTAATATAACTATGCTCATTTTAAGGGAACAACTAACTTGTGAAAGTAAGAATGTGAATTTGCATGACAAGTGTCTAGCTGCCCTCCCATAATTATAAGCCTGAGATAATGGCTGGCTTCACACCTACTGTGTTCTCAGAGGCACAAGACAGAAAGGCTTTATTTATCGCTCTGAATGTTACTCACGCACAACGCTGATTTATGGTTATACTTCTTCCAACAGCCTGAGCTATGTTTTGGTCCAGGATAGATAGCCAGAAGAAACACGAAGTCAAAATCAAGCAAAGCTGAATATAAACATAAGTTCACAAACGTCTAATCAAATTTATTATTTTCATTAAGATGTGCTTAGTTTTAAGTCTGTTTTACAAGGAAATTGCAAAGCAAATACTGAATTGTTTAATCTATTTTTATTTTCCATGACCTCTGATACTGCTCCACTGCAAAATAAAGTCTCAGAATTCACCATTTCACCACATAGGAATGTGAAAGAAGTTCACCTCCTTTCCAGGTGCTATATTTAAATGTCCATACCCCGCATAATATTTCTAGAGGCAAAAATAGACATCCTCGTTATACACACCCATAGCAATGATATTTGCATCTCTTTTTTGGTTGTTTTTTGGGTTTGTTTGGGTTTTTTTGTGGTTTTGTTGTTCTTCTTTTTGTGTTTTTTCTTTTTTTTTTTTTTTTCCTGTACAGAGAAAGCAAGGAAGAGTAACATTGCTCATGAGTACAGCTACACTGAATAAATCCTATCCTGGAGGGATTTTGCAATACATTGAAGCTAGGTTTCATTCTGACTGGAAATTCTCCAAAAGAATGTTTTTCCATAGGAAAATGCTGATTCATCAAAACAAAAGCATTTAGCACTAGTAAAAGGCCAGCTCCAGTGGAAACCTATCTTCTGCTGTAAACGTGCCCAGGCTCCTGCCAGCTTGCCTGAGGCTCTGTGCTGCGCAGATGGGAAACCAAATCATCCAGAAAGTAAAGATAAAATGCTTGACATGGAGATAAGATCATGGAAGGCCCGTTAGCTCCTGCTTCCAATGTCCTAAATTTCCAAGGTTTCTTGTTCTGACACAATCCACCTGGAGGATTGCTAGGCTAGCAGACAAGGAAACAGGGTCCTGAGAGTATCGATGATCATGGTCCCCAGGGCCAGGAGGTCCCACTGCTTCCTACCCCCTCTTCCCCTGTTTTCCAGCCAGGATGACAGAGCTCAGGAGCTTTGGTTTATGAGAACACTGTAAAACCCACAAAGCTTGTACAGAGCACAAAATGTGTCATAATGCTACTTTTGAAAAAAATAAAACAATAAATGTTTCTTTAAACTTTATTTTGCCCCCCAAAATGCTTCCACCTCTATAAAACCTCATACTGAAGTGTAATTTACTCTATGCTACTCCTGTTTGGACCCTCAGACCCATTCCCTTTACCATTCAATGCTTACGTACCAGAGAGAGATCTTTTACCCCAGATGAAGAAGACTTGGTATTTCTATCAAGTGGGGAAATTCTATTAAATACTAAATTAGTAAAGTTGATTGAAAGGATCATTCAAAATAGATCAATGTACAGTTCAAAATACCACAAAAATCCCCAGACTCTTACATCTGGGAGCTGCAGGTGCTTAGTCACCTTGAAATAGGCCCAGGTCTTGAACTTGCCACATGCAGTTCTGGAGACCCCAGAAGCACAATTATCCTCCTCAGCGTCCCTATGACTCAGCAAAGTCACTCGCACTGATAGAAGCAAGAATGAGACTTGGCTCAAAAAGTCACTGCTTGAAGCTTGCGGTTTGGGTAACTGTAACTTGTGGCATAAAATTTGCAGGGAAGGTTATGACAAGACAGCTCTCTTAATCCAGACACAGACCCTATGGCAAAAGGCTTACACCAAAGCATGATCTTGTCTTGGTAATAAACACAGAAGTGGTGTCCACATTATGGTGATGAGATCTGCCAGCCAGTGTTCAGGTGAGAGCACATCTGCTCAGCAGATCATTATGAACAACTTTCCTTTTACCTCACCAGGTCTCGTGATGCAGAAGTACTTTTCAGGGCACTAGGCCATAAGACTGCTATTCGGTCACTGCTCTCTTCTCCTTTAACAGTACAAGGAAGGGCTGAACAATTCTCAGCATGCCAAGAAATCCAGCTCTATCATCCCACTTTATTTAGTTTGGACAATTCTGTTCAGAGCTGGAGCCAGCAGTGACCGAGGGCTACAGGAACGCCAAGTGGCTGATACTCAGCTTAAGCAAGCCAGAGGCAATGCCAGCTCCTCCAGGAGTAAGATTGCTATTACGGGCATAAGTGTTTTCAAATCGGTGGTGACTTTAGGTGTCTCTACAAGACAGGCATTCAGTGCAGCTTTTGGAAAGTGGAGTTGACAGCTCACTGAGGAATTCATCTTGCAGAGAGCATGCAACTCTGCTGCCCCAGAATTTGAACCAGCTGCCCATTAGCCTTGGTGGGACAGGGGAAGTTTAAACTTTTAAAACAAAAAGAAAGCTATATTCAAATAACAACTAAGGACAGCATACTGCTGACTTAAATAACTGGAATTTCCTACAAAAATTGGGGTTTCTGGCTTTGTTTTGCAATTACATCATGTTTTATCATTTAGTTGCACTAGAAGATGTAAAAATGTAATATTTTAATATTATAATTATAATTACAGTATAATAAAATACTGTAATATTATTAGAGTTAATAATCCACCAGCCTGTATCTGGGAAAGCATCTTACAAATGTGAAACTCTCAGCACGCAACTGAGATGTAGGGTAGGAAGTACTAATATGTCCATTATATTCCTGAAAATTGCCATACGCAGTATCAAACAACTTACCAAAGTTTTTGTCCTAACAATAGGACCTGGAACTTCTAACATGACATTCAAAATACAATGGCTTAATTGACAGTTCCTCCTTTTCCTTATTATCTCTTTTTTGAGGTAGGCTTTCATGCTTGCCCTTTTCCAGTGTTCTGGATCCTTGCCTTTCCTTCCAGGCCTCAAAGACATTCCTTTATAGCTATCTTAGAGAGGCTGGAGCAAAATATTTTGGAGCTGTTATGACGCTGTGAAACTTCAGACCCACAGAATGACCATTATATGAAGAATCAAAGTCTGACTATAACAAAGAAAAGCACCACTGCAATGGCATGAATCCCTTCAAGTCAATATTGGACTCCCTCTGTGGCCAAAATATTTTCCTCTAGAAAAGGATCTTCCTCTCCATCTTAGCCACGCAGTTTCCTACTGAAAAGAAACCTCCTCTCTTTCTCTCCACTGCTCAGAGAATGAGGGAACCCCTATATCCGCTCAGCTGTAGTTATTCTTTGTGAAACTCCTCAATGGAAGCCAAAGGATAATGGGGATAATAGAGATAAGGAACATATCAAAGAACCAGGGCATCTTATCAGACTTTTGTGCAGCTGGAACCGTACAGTGAAAACTACAAATTTCAGTTTACAGAAAACTACAGTACCTTTAATTAGAGTTACTTGTTGCAGATCTCTACTAAGAACGCTACCGAGCACAAAATGCTGGGAGATGAAAGGGACAACAATATCTAATAAAATCATAATGTAGGATTTCCACTGCTCTCTTCTAAACTTGTCTTATATCAGAAAGTTTGACCTTTGGAGGATTGTTTCTTGGAACAACTCGTTCTGGAGCATACAGAGGAGAGGATGTTCTGACCCTTGTCCTGAAAACACAAGAGCCTGGCTTGGCGCAGATCAAGAAGCAGCTCTAGTGGAGCTGCTAATGAACAGTTACCACCATATAATCAAACGCAAAGTCCCTCAGGAAAAAATCACGGGGGTGGGAGAGAATATATCAAAGGAACGCTCAATCTAGCACAGTGACACTAAAGTCTAGAAAGAAGAATTTTTTCAAAACTTAACTTTGTTAAAAACACCCTGAAGAGTAAATATACAAATTGAGGTACTTAGCAAAGATATTGCACTTGATTTGTTTGAATCAAAAACCTATCCATTAGAAAAGAGAAATCCAACCCCAGCTGCACGGTAACCTTAAGTAAACTAGAAATAAGAAATAAATTGACTGATAATTAACGCCAAAGTATTTCACATGACTTGCAGGCAGTGATCCAGAAGAACATGATTACCATAAAACTTCAATATGAAATGAAGTTCCATCAATCCTGTAAAGGCCCAAGTGCTGATATCACCTTTGCTTTTTCAGCTAGGTTTTCCAGAGGGTGATAGGGGAAGCCAGTTTTACCAGTCATATGCTGACATAGCCAAGAATAGTCTAGCAGATGCTTTAAGGCATACATGAACTTGAGAAGGACATGAAAATGAGACAGTTATCGGTAAATTTAAGAACCTGACTCTCAGTCATACAATTTGAACATACATAGTCTAGTGCTTAAGAAAAGAGTTTATTTTCTAAAGCGATGGAAAGTTTGTGCAAAAAGTAGTGGACAAGAACAGAACTTGCTCAGTAAGTAAAACTGTGTTATAGCTAGAGGATTCCTTGTGTCTTCTTTCAAAGACACTCAGACGGTCCTACCGTTTGAGACAGGGAGCTAATTAGCTGTGACTACAACTATCTCTTTATGTATAAATGTGCCTCTAGCATGAATACTTACAAGGACAGCAGAAGGCCAGAAAGGCACACTATCTTGTGAATTTATGCAGGATGTTACAGGACAAAGTTCCAGATTTCTCAAGGCTGCAAAGTATCTCTTTCTGTTGAGTACAAGACACACTGATTTCTTGAGATATCTCCATAATCACCTTCCTCTATAATTCTTTTCTACAACCTCTTCCATTCTTTAAAGGTTCATTTGCTTATGTCCAAAGTTTGCTCTGACACCACACAGCTGTATAACCTTGAATCAGAATTTCATAAAAACAAGGACGGTGTGAGGAGCAGGGCTGTGCAAAGTCTCATCTGGGCTTTCTACTCAGCATCACTTTGCCTTGACTTTGCCTTGATCACTTCTTCATTTGACCTTGGAGTCTTGTCACCAGACTCTTGTCTAGACCTGGCTGTTCTCACCAGACCTGCTGTGACCTCGTTCAGGTGCTGTGGGACTGGACCCTTGTCAGAGAAGTTGCTGCCTGCTTGCCACTCTGTCACCCCCGAGTCCCCTTCCCTTGCCAGGCACCAGCTCCCTGACAGACGTGACATTCATCATGGCCATTCCAAGCATCTGCTGAACAGCACCTGTATACCAGGAGCAGCCCAGCATTAAACATCTGCTGGATCAATACTTTAAATGAACTGCTAACAGTGTCAATGCTGTGGTTGCCTCATCTTGGGAAAACTACAGAGAGTTGGACTGATGTTCATGTTGTGATGGAAAGTTCTTTGGCTGACTTTGTGGGGGGTGGTTTCCATCCCTTTGTGGAGCCGTGGTTTATTTTGTTTCTTGTTTTGTTTCTTGATAGCTTGCCAGCATCCTCTGGGATAGATTATTCCTCAGCATTTTCTGAATCTCTGTCAGTACAGTCCAATGCTTCCTCCTCCCAGCTCTCATACATGCAATGACTCAGCCCTGGCTCTCACTTTCCCTTTGTTGAACTTTGTGACAATTTTTTCAGCTGCATTGCTGTGTGGCCAAAAGAAGTATGTATACACTGTGCCAAAAAGGAATTTCAAACAACAAAAAGAAAAAGCAAGAAAGCTGTTTGTTTGCTTTGCATTAGAAGATCTCTGTGTTTTATGTCTCAAAGCAATATGCATAGGGATGCTGCGTTTATGTACCCAGGACTGGTGTGACACTTAAGACACTCAACAGTTGCTAAATCTGCAGAAAGTTTTAGCTGAAAAACGTTTCTAATAATGCTCTCTTGTTTCACGTTGTCATCAGAGGGCACTAACAAGACACGTTTGAGACTGAAAAATTTGAGTGATGGAATGAGCTACAGAGATGGAGTTGTGGACATACAAACTGGGTTAAGACACAAATCTCTTTGAATTATAGGCCTAGAATTGGTTGCAAGCAAAATAACCCATTACCGTTACTAAAGGCAAGGACAACAGAATTAGTGACTGGAACTTCATAGAGAAAGACCACAAGGATCTGGTGATGTGCCCAATCAAAAGAAAATGACAGGATAGCTGGAGAAACTGGGAGCCGTTCTAAGGTTATTTTCAATTTGCCTGTAAATAGGTAGAAAAGGATAATAAAGTCCTTGTTCAGATAAGCTTGATCCTCTTTTTACAATTCAATTCCAATTAAAAACATACAAGGAAGGAAAACCCTTAACTAACATGGAATGATGATTATTATCTTGGGGGGCAGGGAAAGCAATACAGTTACTGTGATAAGAGAAACACCTGATCCTGCTTCACCCCCAATCAATGAAAATTCATTATTTAAAAAACCCTTTATACTTCACCTTGTCACTGCATAGTTGTTAAAAGCTCGAAGCACCAGTGTTTCCTAACTTATAGGATAATTAATTCCCCTGTGAAAGGGATCTGAGACACAATTAAATTTCAAATTGAAGTCTTGACTCATGCTTACTAGAATAGCCTGAACTTTTTCTAAGTTTCAAATTTTAGGGAAAAACTTATAAATTAAATAGAAGGATTTGATAAGCTATGCATGCATTTTTCCTCTTCTCTCTCAGACCAGTTTTGTTAGAGTTGTGCTTGGCTACAATATTTTACTCCATCTGCTGAGTAACAATAACTTATATTGATGTCTCAGGCAAAGTCCTGGCTCTATAGATTCTGTAACATCTCACAAACCCAGAGATCAAGCCTTCACCTTGGCATAAGAACTGGAGGGTTTTGTTTATTTAAGAATTATTAGTACCAGTTGGTGCTGGTCAAGGGATACACAAGACCCCCACCTTTGCTGTATTTTTGTAAACTTAGTTTTCTTTCAAAACTTCATCAGCATTCAGATTCCTAATTCAATGAAGGCTTGTTGTAAGCAACTCCTCCTATCAGCATCTTTTCTAGGTCACAATCAGGCTTTCACAGGCATCTTCCCCAAGGGGGATGTGTTGTTGCCATGGCCTTTCCTTAGGATATCGCTTTTATAACAGTGCGATCTCTGCGGTGACGCAAGCCTCCCGCATTCCTGGCCACAGCAGGACAGTGTGTGAAACGTGCACCCTCCAGGAAATAATGGTTCAAGTTATGATAATGCTCCACTTGGGATCTCGATTTGGAGATGGGCCTGAGCTAAACCAGTGGACAGATGCATGTATTCTCTGAAGATCATGCTCATTTGTATGTACACAAAAATTGCCAGGGTTACTACAAAGTTTTTCTTCTACCTCCAAAACAATCTGCTCCCAGCATGACAGAATCCATTTCTGTGACATGATTTAGGCTGCTCAGCCTTGAAAACAAGAACTTTTCCATTAGTGCAAATTAATCTATCCTTCAGGGTGGCTGCAATGAAGGGCTGGAACTGTGGAGACGGAAATGTCTCTGGTCTGTTATTTCACTGTCAAATTGTTTAGGAACCAATAATAGAGGCAATCCTTCCCATTCTAGAAGCTAGCTAACAGACAAGCTTTCATTGTTCTTACTGTGAACTAAATGGTATGGCTTGTTTCCTTTGTATAAACATTGATAGTCTTGAGTGGAAGAGAAGAGAGAGGTTCAAGACACTATGATGTTTACACCAAAATACCAAATACTATGATGTTTATACCAAAAATGCTCTTGGTAAAGCATATTGATTTTGTGATTTTGGTAAGAAGAGTGTTTTCAATAAACTCCAACATTATACAGAGACTTCTCTGATTTTTTAAAATTATATTTTATAGCTCTCTCTACAGTCATTATAGCACAGTATGCTATGGTTTAATAGAGTTCAAATTTAAGGAAGATAAATTTGTGGTTCTTAAGCTATGGATGGACTCATCCACATTCGGCAGTATTCTCCAAACTTTGCCTGATTTGAGGAGTTTAATAATATTTGGCTGGGAGGCTCCTAAAATCCTGGGTACCCTATGCACAATCCCAGGAGGTCAGCAGTTGGTAAACATGAGACCACAGGAGTCAGACAAGCTGGTAAACTCCCCTCTGCCTCATTGCCAGTCCTGTGCCAATGGATTGGGGAGAGAAGGGCGAGGATGATGACAGTGAATAAAGGAATGTGTTAGTTATACAGACTACACAAAAAAGATGTTTGTGGTGTGATAACAGAGACACAGAAATAATACCTAACACTCACTGTGGGAACTTCTTGTCTTCTAATCCTTTATGGATTAATTCTGGCTCCCAGCTTAGCCATTAGGAGCATTTCAGGATATTATTAGCTACAGCTTTGAGAGGGGTGGTTGGTTTGTTTTTAAAAAAATTCTAATGCGTCTTTAGAATTTCTATTAGATGATATGAAGAGAAAGCAGAACAAGAAAAGAGAAACTAGACAGATGTCAGACTAAGAGTACAAAATGGTGCTATGCCAGGGAAATGACTTATCTTCATCTGATAGAATAAGTTATTCCCATTTAACTTGAAGCTAACTTTCTTCCTACTACTGCATAAAAGAGCCGAACTGGATTTTAGGTGACTATTCCAGAGCAGATTGACATTGGTTTTAGGCGCAACAAAAGAGAAAAAGACAATTCTGTTCTACTCAGGCATGAAAAATTTAGAAAAGGAAATCCACCAAAAACTTATAATCCACTATTTAAGATGAATAGTGGTTACTTTACACCAAATATTTACTGAGGAAAGAGGAGCTTTTTGCAATACAGCCTCGCACAGTAGGATGTTTCTATTCTATTCCACAAATTTCTATAAGAAATCAGTGAGGCGGCAACAGGTTTTCTCCAGTACAATGGAGAGCAGAATGTGTCCTGACTGGTTTTGCTATTCTATTCATTAGCTTTATACTAATTTTATTTCAGAAGTGACAAACAGCCTTAAAGGCTTTCACATAGGCAGTGCCTAGCTGGTACATCATGCCATTTTGTAATGGTGCAGCTCAAGTTTTCACATATGTATATTTGAATCTGCCCTGCTTACACACAGGCATTGAGTTTTGAACGTGATTCTTATCACATACAAGCCAGGAGACCCTTTTCAGTGGTCTGAAAGCTACAGAAATTCAAAGAACATTTGAAAATCCAAATTGCAATGTTTCTTTTCTGGTTCTGAAAGTGAGTTTTAAAAACTAGGTAGAGAGAGAATGTACAAGTGATTGGTTTTCCCAGCCCTTGCCAGTTCGCAAAAGGGAACATGATGCATCAAAGGGAACCTTCCCTCAGAGGCCTTTATGGATATAAAGTGAGGTATGGACTCCAGGTGATCTAGAGAGGCATCTTCCCATCTAATGCTTATTACAACTAATGGGAAGGATTGCATGGCCATAGAAACAACCAAAGGCATTTTGCATTTATTTGCAAAGCCTCCCTTCAAGAGAGACCTTCCTCTGGTTTTAAGTTTCCCTCTTATCATCTCCTCCATAGCAAGATTACAGAGCACCCCACTAAAGGGTCTCACATAAAAAGTTGTTCTGAGGACTACAGCCCACCATAAACTTGCCTGTGTTGAGCTACTCTGATGACTGACAAAGCCAGGGAAAATAGAATAAATCCCTACAATGACTTGCCATCCTCTTTTAGTAACAAAGAGCCAGAGATTTTACTGTGTTGGGTAGCTAACATGAGAACTGGCAACCAAGTTGCAGTGGCCCTTAAAACCCTCTCTAGCTATACTGGGCCACACTGTGATGAGCACGGTCAATAGGGAAGGCTGTAGAAACCACAATGAGAAACTCTTCTGGAAAGTTCAAATTAAAGCAAATATGGGAGCCCAGGGAACTCTTACTACGTTGCCAAAGCTGTAATTTAATGTTCAGACTGAATTCATTGCACTGTGCATTGGGGAGACAATGTGGTCTGGAGGTTACAGAAGAGGGCTGGGAACCACAACTATCCTCTTGGGATCCTACCCAAAATGAGCTGCTCACTGCGTGACTTGAAGGAAGTCACTTAATCTGATTTCTGTATGCCTTAGTCAATTTAGATATGAAACTAGACAGAAAGCAGAACTAAGCTAAAATTTCCTGGTGCTGCAGTCAGACCTTATCTATGCAGAATAACTAAGTCCTTTTGACACAATTCATTATGGGAGGGACTATCAGTGAAGGGGACCCAGAAACAGTCTGGTTCCTTAACAAGAAGCAAAACCAGGCACAAAGAGCAGCAGCATTTTCAAATATTGAATAAATGTATAGGAATAGCACAGGAAATACTGCAATGCTCACAGCACCTGCAGAGAGTGACTTTCCAGAGAGAGAAAGAGGGTCTCAGAGTTCTCATTGACATCATATCATCCATTCATTAAGAAGGTGATATCTGAGCAATCAGATTGGTTTGGATCACTGGTGCTGAGATAAGGGTGCACATTTGGAGTAATTTGATCAACAGTTTGCAGTATCCACTTGTGAGAGAGAAGTGGAGAACGTCAAAGCTGTAAGTAGATGCGCTTCTTCACTGATGGTCAACAGAAATGGACAGAACAGTCGCAATGGGTCATATGCCTACACAGTATCCAAAGTCACTTTCCAGCTAAGGGGATCTCTTTTTACTGCCAGTTTGAATGTCTAGTTTCATGCTATAGTTAGAATCAGATTATTAGAGGCCTGGGTTTACGACACTCAGGGCTTCCTGGAAGCTGTTACTCTGTTTCAGCTCTGAATTTAGAAGATGATGAAAGAAGAGTGGTCTCCCCTCAGGGTGGAGGAAGAGCTAGATAACTGAGTGATTTTAAAGCAAGCAAACAAACCAAGCAACCAACCCCATCTACCCGCAAAGTGGCCTACATACTGAAACTTCACGTCTGGATCCACATATCAAAATACCCTGAAAGTTTAAAGGATTTTGGACTGAAAAACTGTGGACAAGAGAGACACGTGGAGCAATCACTCTAAATGCAAATTCAAGAAGTGGAGTCAAGCAGAGGAACTGGGTTCAGGTCCCTGTTTTGTACAGGAAGCATTCTGAACACATCAAAGTATACTGACAGCTCATCATCAGATGGGGATTCCAGCCCCTGGAGTTTCATTTCTGCTATATTCTAGCCCCATTTTCTTTCTCCTGAGTACAGGGTCCACAGCAGAGTACCAAGTGTCCATCTCTGAACAGAGAACATTACAGCAAAGCTGTGATGACTGGCAGGGAGATGTTCAGTTTGGAAGGTGTACAGGACTACAGGCATCATCCAAGTAAATCTTACTCAAGTAAAGAATCCTGGACAGAGGTTGAAACATCCTAAATGATTCAGTTCATCTAGCCCAATGTTTTCCGAGAGCTGCACCAGGATCCAACCAAATAAACCGACTATACATTGAGCCAAAGAAAGGAAAGTCTTAGCTACAGTAAGATTTTCCCCTCTCAGCTTAATATGTAACATATCATCACCTAAAACCCCCTGTATAATACATTTTATTTGCATTTTTAAAATTTCTATGTTATTTTAAAGTCTTTAAGAATAATTTTTAATATTTCCTTTAATGGTTGTGTCAAATTAATTTGATGGGAAAACAGTCTGTGATAAGTATGCATTCTCTCTCTGCTCACAAATGGCTTATAAAATTCAACAGTAACATTTTGGCAATCATAACTATTTACATAGGAGACGGATGACTAGGCATGGGAAAGCAGCCTTTTGTTCACATCAAAGGACTACATACAAATTCTCACATGGTACGTATACTCATTTTTATTTACAGACAGGAAAGATTGAGCAACTTGATAAAAGCGTGAATGGTGAGAAATACAGTAGATTGAACGGGAGAAAATGCTGCATTACTTGCACGGCATAAGGAAAAGTTGTCTTATTGCATCATATAGGAAAGTGTTGTCTCAGAGTTCAACCCGGGGGCATGAAAGCATGGCCCCTGCGCCCTCTGCTCTCCTTAAATGTCCTCCAGTGTAAAGGAAGTCGCTAAGTGACGTTTCTCACTTCAGCTACCTCAAAAATAGGTCCCTCTAAGCTACTTAAGGATTGCAGAACAAAACGAAAGCCACAAAACAAACCAACCAACCTTTAAACCAAAGACCTCCACATTGCTTAAAAACAATAAACCAAAGAGTTAGCCTGAAACAGGAGACTGACTACAGCTGTCTCCTAGAAATGCTCCCTTATATCAATCTCCTCAGTACAAAAAGCTAGTTTATTCAAGGAAAAAAAAATGGCCTACAAACCCACTTGGTTTGGGAAGAGGTATCTCAACAGGGTATTTTGTGTTTAAGAATTGAATTCTGCAGCAGCACTGAGCACAAGAAGCTAGCAGCTCCAAACTTGCTAGTTCACACCTCAAAGACAACCTCAGCTTGACTTAAGAATTTTCAGGAACCTAGTTTCAAATACTTGTTGTAGCACACTAGTGATTCCAGTGATCAATAAAAGGATCCATGATATCCTATCCGATAATACAAATGTAGTACACGCTACTAATCATTACTAATACTTTTTTTTTGTTTTATTAAACTCCCATTATTTTTTTTCCTCCCCTCAAACGGTCCTCCCACCTCCAACAAGAACTGCGTCAATTTCTAAAGGGCTAACCCAATTCTCTCATGGCAACAGAATGTAGCGTGAACACATACATGGTTCACAAATTGTGAACCACTGAAAGTTACACTGGTGATTAGTGAGCAATGACAGTTCAAAATTCATGGTATTTCAACTGCCATCTCTGCATGTGCACGCATGTGCGCATCAATGTGATGTCTGAGAAACTTGCATTAGAGGTCTTACAGTCTCAATACTTGCCTTCAGACCCTCCACAGTTTACACCCCGAATGTTTAAAAGGTTACTTAGCTCTTGTAAGAAGGACTGTGGTCAACATATTTATTCCTTCGGTATGGTGGATCTCTCTACAGTAAAGGCTAGAGTTCATCTTCTCTGGAGTCAGAAGTCTGTCAGGCACAGCCAGAGACCATGGAAAAAATTCCCCTGGGAACTCAGGATCATCACAAGGCTCACTCCTTTTTATTTTGACCACTTTTCTCATTATTCCTTTTTTAACACAGAAGTGTAGCAATGCATATTTAATATGGACAAACACAGTCATGACACTTCACATCATAGACATCTCCCTTTAGGAGAAGGATAACAGACACACTATCATGTGGCATATGGTAGTCATCATTTAAAAATACTACTGGAAGATGCTGAGATATTCCTACATATGGTATGATAAACTATGAAGGGAAGAGTGACTACCATGTGAAACACCATTGCTTCCTGCAAGGCAATTCATTTTTTTCCTCCCATCGACCTGGTGTAGCTCCACGTGCTCTTTTCTACTGACAAACCAGCACACATCAACCACACTCCACAGAATGGACTTTAAAGGAGTGACAGTTCAGACTTCTTGCCCCCTGAATTGCCAAATTCTCTGTGGCCATTATTTGCCTGGTGTGGATCTTTCACAGCTACTTAAGCATAATCCAAGACTACTGAACTCCAGACAGGTACACGGTCTGCTTGATGACAGCAGTTCTAATCACTGACCACCTGCTGTAGGCAGACTATGAAGCCATGTCTTATTTTCTAACTCATTGGCAATAGCTATTTTTGCCTATGATTTTATTTACTTTACCAGCTGTAACCACACTTCTCAAAATAAGGTTATAAAATAACCTGTAGCTTTACATTCCACATAGATAATATACCAATGTCTTCTCAGGTAATTTGACCTTTTCTTATGAGGGATGAGTGACTTGTGGATGGCAAGAGCATTTCTAAAGCTAAACGTGCATTTAGAAGTAATTCATACAAATTGTTTACCAACGGAAGAGATGTGTTTACTGTACAGTCAATACTACTTGATCTTCTTAGAGGAAAACAGCTTGTAAGAAAGGAGATTAAGTGACTCATTAAAAGTTGCAATATGCATTTTTTCTATTCCCAGGGAATAAAAATTTCTCTTGTTTCATAACTGATACACAAAGTTCTGGACACACATACTACTTTGCTGCTAAACTTCTAAATTTTTTTATTTTCCTTAAATGCAGGCTACTGATCTAGGAAATGCACTTTCTATTCTTACTGCATAGATATAAGTATCTGGAAACATTCAAACAGTATCTCAATTTCTGATAAAGAAAGCCCTCAAAAGTAGGGCTTTTTTCCAGGTATCAATTGCAGCAACAAGGTACAACCGTTCCTATAGAATCTCTTTTATCAGCTAGAAGGTGCTGCTTTAAATGTGGGTCACTTATTTGCAGAACAGTTTTGACTAGAAAAACGTTTGGAGAAGGTGGAATGCTAAACTTGCTTTTTTCACATTGGTGACGGCTGGGAGTTCAAGGATTAGTGGGGACCATTCTGACACCTTATAAGGGACCCATGTTTAACTTCTTCAGCTGACTGAGGGGATTTGAACTTCCAAAAAAGTTTATAGGAAGTATTATACACCTCCTTCTACCCTTTCCATAGGAACCATGTTGGTTTGTATAATGTACTTAGAAAAACAAAGAATGTAATTCTCTTGGTGCTCAAGGGGGTGCAATGTGTGATTTGAGCTCAACTCCTTCAGAGGAGTTGTGAACTGAACTTGAGTGGGTTGGGCAAAAAGGGGAATAACAGGTCCTTTTAAGATCTCCACAACCATCACAGGAAGACAATTACCTTAACTTACTCCTTATTTCACAAATATTTTTCTTTGAGACCTTTGATTCAAAAGGAAAAATTTTAATTATCATTTTATCAAATAAAAATCAAGGTATTTTAAATCTAATTTGGTTCATATAAGAATTCTTTCCAGCTGTCAAGCTTCAATGGTTGTTCACACAAACAAGAATGTCCTTTACCCCTCTGAGATTGTCCTGCTACTGGGGCAACCCAGGTGCGTGTTAAACAAACTTTAGACCTCAGCAGTTGTTCAACATGAGTAACTCAGCCTTTCCTTTAGCTTCACAAGAAACCTAAATTTGTTCCTCTCTTTGCTTGGCCTACACGGCCAATACTTTTGTCTTCTAAGACCAGGATTTGAGCACCCTGTGCTGTTGCAAGTCTGGGTAAATTCATAACAGTCAGTGGAGTTAGGCTTACTCAAAGCAGCTGAAAGTCTGATCCTTTCTCTGCACTAATAATTTGAATTAAGTGGTGAAGGTTGAGAAGTCCAGAAATAATGCCCAATATAATTTGAAACTGAGGAGTTATGACTTGAGGCATTACTGGGAAAAACAAAAAAAATCTGGAGATGCATCCAAATTCAGTGTGGGAGGATGATTAGGTCCAAGATTCTTGTTTTCCCTAAAGTTTCATAAACCTCTTTGCTTTTGGCATGACACTCTTCAATAGTGCAGGGCTTCAGCCTGCTTGCCATATGTAACGCCATTGGCTTTCATACAGATGGAGTAAGGTACTTTTTGGCAGCAGAAAACATTTTCCTGGTCGAGATAGACAAATATATGACAAAGCACTCTTCTCTTCTTAACCTCTTTTTAAGGAGTTGTATGTAGCAAATTACAATGCACACATTTTGCTAAACCGAGAAAGGTTTCATGATTTTGAAAAATGGTATCACTGACCTTCTCTTGCTCAATGAAAATATTTTATGCAAGAACCAATCAAAATAAAAAACTGCAGCCAGGAAAATCAAACGTCAAATCATGCTGACAGTTTAGTCAATTTTATGTATTTTCACTGAAAACAAAGACACTAGCTGCTGATTTAATTCTACTTAAAAATAAATTAGTATGCTAAATGAAAAGTGCAGCCTAAGATAAATAAGATATAAATAGAATTTCTAGGATAGCCCAGCCATTTTTTTATCATTTAGTATTTTTTGATAATTTTTTTCCTGCCAGATATTTAGTTCTGTTGTTTCTTCAGAGAAACACTTTTTTCTTACTTCTCCTTAAGAAGAAACACTTATTTTTTTATTTAATTGCAAACAGAGACTTGAGACTGTATATACTCAATCAAGAAACATGGAAGTCAAACTTTGTTATTGATTCAGCGTTGGACAGTAGTGCGGTGTTCTTGCGGAAGCTGTATTTAATACTAGTTTTAGCTAAGCCTGAAAGCGCAAATAATGTGAATAAATAATGAGCACTCTTTCTGTAGTGCTACTTATTGCAACCATGATGACTAGCCTAATTCAAGATAGTACAAAAATAATTCTGCTTTCCTGCAGAGTAACAGATTAACTCATTTCACAGTTGGAAATGGGAGAAAGGCAGGAGTATGCAACGTGTGCTTGCCACAATTCACAGCCTGGTCTGGTTGTGTTGCTGACCTGCCCGGCCAAGTTTCAATCTGATAGGCAGGCTGACCTCCCAGGAACGCCCAACACAGTACCAGGGCAATTACTGCAAATACACTGACTACTTAACAACTCCTCGGAATGAAAAAGTGCCACTCTTGGGGTAACCATGGTTATATGACACTTTCCAACTGCATAGAAGGCACTTATCTTGTTTCCTATTCCAACTTTGCCTTGAGGATGTGCATTCAGCCTCCATAACGCCTCTCTGCTATTGATTTTTAGGACTCTAGTCATAGATTTAGCCATACTGATGAGAGGTCACGGTTTTGGAGAAACAAATCTCAAGATTTTCCTCCATAGATTAAACAAAAGGAAGCTGTTCTTCACATGAACAATAGTTAAGGTGGGGAACACCACCGTGGGATATAGTGGATGCTAAAAGTTTGCAAGCGATTAAGGAAAAATGGGATGTGTTCCTGAGAGAGAGATTTATTGAATGTTACTAAATACATAGAAGCTCCATTTGACTCAGGAGGTCCCTGTGCTGAAAATGGTGGGAGCCTGGGAGAGCACTCGCAGGGAAATTGTACACGTTCATTTCACTCCCATACTCTTCCTTAGTCTGTCATCCATTTTCAGTCACTGTCAGAAACAACATGCTGGGCTGGGTACGTCTTTGGAATGAAATGAAGGTTCTCATATTCTTGTTTCTCATAGACTGGGATTTCTTCACCTGCTGTTTCCTTAAGCTGTTGTTTACTGCTATTGCATACTAAAAAACTACGTTCCTCTCAGAGGCTTCTGTGTTTAGCTGTTAGATATGTGATGACCATTGGGTATGTAATCACTATAGCATACTATCAAACTATTTTACAGACCCATACGCAAGCCCCAGTCAGGAAATAATGACAAGAAGTATCTACAGATATTATTGCTGGACTCTACTTCAGACAGTATACATAATACAAAATTATGCATGTGCTTTTCCAAGATTGCAGAAAATTGAGCTAGCTAATAATGAACAATTCAGCTACACAATGTCTACCATAAAGGCTAGACGTATTTCATGCTTTGCACAGTACTCTAGTTTATTATGCAATTTTCATTACTATCGCTGTAATTCTGCCTGAGAAGTGTCAAAGTTCAGTCTAGTTATCCCTGGCAAAAGACACTGTTCAATTCATTTCACAACAACAATTGTTTATTTCTCCTTCTTCCTAATAACATCAGCTGCTTTCAGCTCAGTTGAATGATGTAAATTAGTTATTCTATGCTAGAAAGTCAGTGAGCAAATTGGCCTTTGTTTGCAAAGGCCTCTCCAGCAAGAGTCGTTTGCCAGAGATCATAAGATGAACAGCTAATTGTGGCTTTCTAAAATGCCTTTCATTTTCTCCACCAGAGAAGTTCTATTTCTGCTTTATTTAACTGATAAACACTAGTAGAACTGTCCCTGTGGAGATGGGGTTAGCTGCAATGCATTGATCTGAGCTTTCTCAAAAGCTTGGGAATTTTCCAATCTGAGATTTTGGGTTTTTTCCTTTGCAGATACTGAAGTTAGCTTCAAAAGCTGACTTTTGGGAAGCATTTTCGGAGACTATAAGACTGGGAGACTATAATATTAAAGTGACATGTTTTCTAAGGATTACAACAAGTCTTCCTGGTGGAGGAGGTCACAATAGATTTTAACCATTCACAAAAATCAAAGAAAACGGATGCTTCTGTCCATGCCACAGGGCATCTCTTATTTGGAACACTATTCCTATGCAGACTTTGCCTACAGTATCTAACTGAAGTATAGGTCAAACCCAGTCAGGATGGCAGAAGTGACCACAGAACGGTGCTGAAGGTTGGAGAGGTCACAAAGACTGACAAGATCAAGAAGTTTCAGCTACCTCCATACTGGCTGGATAAAACTCATGTGGTGGCACGATTCAGAGCTTTAAATAAGCTGAGAAATAATCTTTTAAATAACCTCAGAAAACTCAAAAAATGATGCTTAAACCAGCACAAGATCTAGTTCAAGCTGAATAACAGAAAAACTGCTGCTTGATGACCACATTATAATCAATTCTAATAACGTTATAAGAAAGAAAACACTTCAGAATTCCACTGGAGGAATGTTAAAGTTTATAAAGGAAATTACAAGAAAGTGGAAATAATAGTTAAAAGAAAATCAAAAGAGCAGCCACAAGAGTAGGGCGATTGCAAGCAGCAGAGAGGCTATTCAGAAGTATTGCATAAAGGCTCTCGGTTCACAGCCACCTGACAGAAAAAAGACTCCAAAAGTAGCAATAAGAAGAAAGATGGTGTGGTTAAACATCTGAGTAACGACTGCCATTAGAAGTAAAAAAAGACATTTCAAAGTGTGGAAGATACGGCTGGATGGAGAACACAGAAAAAGGAATTAATTCTCTCAAGTTATAAGTAAAAGCATATTTAAAATCTTTTCCTTCTTGGCATAAAGGTCAACTTGCTATAGGTATAAAGACTACTAATAAAAACTTTTTCAAACATACTGGAGGCCAGAAGCCTGCCAGAAAGCTTCTGAGACCAACAGATCATAAAGATATAAACATTTAAGAAGATAAGCCCATTTCAGAAGAGCTAACGAATTCTTTCCATTTGTGTGCAGTACAGAGGAGGTCAGGCAGGTTCACCCACTGAGCCAGTGTTCATGAGGAATGAGTCTGAAGAAGAACTGCCTCAAATCGAAGTGTTAAAGAGGCGGCTTTTTCCCAGCTTTGTAAAATGAGCAGCCATAAATTGCCAAGACCAGAGAGTTTTCACCCAGGAGTTCTAAGGGAACTCTAATACAAACTTTTGCTGAGCTACTACGGTGCGTAACTTGTCATGTAAATCTCCCTCATATGCAGGGGGCAAACATCTCACAAATCTTGTAAAATTACTCAAAGGTGTTTTTTGTAAATAAAAGACCAAGGAATTTAGCTTCTGCTTGTGTGGGCCAGTAAAATATATAGTAAATATCAGAATCAATAGATACTTCATAAACGTGATTTAGTGAGAGTCAATGAACTTTCCTAACGTGAAGTGATGCTTAGTAAATCTTTCAGAATGCTTTTAAAGAATTCATCACTGTGTTAATAAAGGTAACCCACAGTATATGGTGTACTAGGGTTTTTCCCCCAACTCTGCTGACTTCGATTTCTGAACAGCTTTGACAGCCACTACCTTTCTGTGGGCTCTCTGACTTTGCTATAGGATAAAGCGGTGTCTTTCAAGAATTAATAAATTGTTAAACAACAGAAGCAAAGATTTAGTTTTCAGAATTGAAAGAAGTTATAAGAGGGGTCCTCCAAGAATCTATACTGGGACCTGTTCTCTTAATCTGAAAAGATGAAATGCGGAGAGAAACACAGAGCAAGAGAGTTTGCTGGAAGAGGTAGAAATCCTCATTCTGGATAGTTAAAACCTAAGCCTAACTATGAAGGATCACAAATTTCCCAGTCTTAGCTAATTAGGTTATTAAATGGAAGATAGGATTTATTGTCAATAAAAAGAAAGTAACACACACAGGGAAAAGCAGCCTTAACTTGTTCCTGTGCAGTAATGATCTGTTTCTGCTGTTAGTATTCACATCTGTTATCCAAGCTTTTCTGCAGGTAACACTTAAAACAGATGACAGATTGTCAGAAAGTAGCTAAAATACCCAATGAAGTGTTAGGATTTTTTTTTTTTTAATAAAAGATAGAAAATGTGTTCTTTTCAAAACCCAGTGTTTATGTGTTGTGCATTATATTTAATTCAGTAGTGCCTTTCCTTTTTACTATCCCCTATCTCAAAAAGGAGGCAGAAGAATTGGAGAGCATTTCAGGCAAAGGATCACCTGATATATGCCTGGGGGAAGGGGTTGGTTTTGTTTGTTGTTTTGGGGGTTTTTTTGGGTTTTTTTTTTTTTGGG
>VXBH01006343.1:96572-148451 GCA_013400035.1 Rynchops niger
AGTGGTGGTTTGATGTGCTTTTAAATATTACTTCCACAGACATTTATTCCCTCCAGTCATCGGAGGATAGCAGGCAAGGCAGACTGGTTCTGGTTCTTCACAGCAGTTCCTATGCCTTGCTTTTTTTTTTCTGGATCATGCACATAAGTAGGGCCGGGTCCACAGCTCTGGTTCGGCCAAATGCATATTTCAGGGGGAGGTGAGGGTTGTCTGGAAGGAATTCCTCCTTTTTCCTTTTATTAAATTGTTTTTCTTACTTATCGGGTTCTCATGTTAAAGATGACCAAGCAAACTGAAATAGGAGTTTCAGTACAAGGCCTCTCTCTGACTCAATGCACTTTTGAGCAAGTGAATGTCCCTTATCTGCTATGACATTAATAGACTCCACTTGCACTGCATTTGAGTTGGTACTTGCTGCTCTTTGATGTAATCGTGAATTCAATTATTTATCAAGAAAAAAAAAAAAAAAAAAGGAAAAAAGAAAGAGGCAAGAGGTGAATTCTCTCAGCAGATACTAAATTTGCATGGGTTCTAAAAACCGCTTTTCACCATACCAGCATGTTACTTAGGACTAGGGCAGACAGCCAGTCTCTGTAGCCTTGTGAAAACATCTCTTAACATCTCTCTCTGGTGGCTGCACTGTTGACTTCACCGAGACTCACAGATTTTTTTTTTTTGGGGGGGGGGGGGGTGTCTTTATTGATAAACAAACATTTTCTGAGGGGTCCTCAGCAATATCCAAACCAGTGCATTTCATCAAAAGTTACCATCTTTTATACACAAACTGCAACTTGTACAGCACAGAGCCAAAAGCAGTTATCACCATTTCTGCGGTAACAGCTACCACCATGTCCAAACAAACCAACTCCTGGAGCATTTGGGTGTAAATAAACAAAGCAGTGCAAGATACCAGCCAAAAAAATCTTGGAAATCACAAAAGCACTGTCCACAAATGCTCTATTTCCCCAAACAAGCTCAGCATTTCTAATTTATAAGCATCTTTGGACAAGAAACAAACAGGAAAGTCTTAAAAAGGGAAAGGGAACACAGCCTTAATTTTGTAAAACCGCAGCAGTACAGCAGATACACACATGGCTTGTGCTTTCCTCAGATAACTTGGCAGCAGGTTTCTATCTGTCCACAAGCAACTATTCCTGAGCTGCATCACATCACAGCCCCACCAAATCCCACTTAGAGAAGTGCCAATCCATGCATCTCTTCCCAGCCCCAAGACAGCTGTTCGATCACCTCCAAACCTAGCTGTGAAAAATCACGTTTATGATGCTCTTCAGAGACAATTACAGCTTCATCCCTGCCCTGTGAGTGCTCTCATACTGGAGCCAGAAGCACTCAGAAATTAGGAAAAAACCTCAAGTACCTGGAGCCAAGTCCATTTTCCTGAGTCTCTCCGAAAGCCCCCAGCTCAGCCAGGTCCAAGCCACAGCATGGGTGCAGCAACTCTCCAAGTGACTGTCCCTCTTCAAATGAGGTTCTCTAAAGCATCACTTTCCCACCCCACCAATAAAGAGTCAAAATACACTGAGCTTCTCAAGTGAATCCTGTTAACAGAAATATCGCTTAAGGATACTACATTTTTATTTAATCTGCAAATACTTAAGTAACAGAGGTAGATTAGCACAGAATATACCCGGCATAGCTCCCTCGCTCTGCATACCAAAACCAAGAGCGACAGAGATGGCAAATACAACTCTTATTGCCAAAATACACCTCAGAGCACTCAAAGACATCATGACTGGGATATGAGAGTCAGAACAGATTTGAAATATGAACCTTTGTGGTCAGGCATCTCATCAAGGATCTGGCGTGACAGTATGCGAGATGGACAGGGAGGAAGTAACACGCAGCGACAGGATTTTTGCTGGGACACTTTTGTTCACCTTTCATGCAATCCCTAGATCTGCAGGACAAAAAGTGTCCTTTTGCCAGCTCTTTCGCACAGTTGTGTTTACCTACTGCCCAAACATGATTACAGCCAGCTCTCTTGCACCACTGTGCTACGGGCGAAGCGTGATTACAGATCAATCACCCCTCTCATCCTTTGGAGAGGTACTTGCTCCCCCTTTTACCTAACCAAGTGCAGGAGGGAGAGCTGTGGAGCAGCAGCAGCAATAAGCCGGGGGGCAGCTCTGGAGTTCAAGACACACAAATATAAAATGAGAGTGCCTGACAAAGAAAGGAGACCAATATCTTTTCCCTTTACCCTCAAGCATACAGCTAGGAAGGGAGACACGAGGAAGGCAAGGCTGTCCTTTTTCCCCCAAAGCACACTTTGTGTGCAGGCTGTGGCTCAGGGTACAGCAGAAGTTTCATGCATAAATACACCTCACTAGGGAAAACAGCCTGCAATTTAGATATCTTCTTATATAAGCATCATTCTTTACAAAAGCCTGTCAAATCATCAGTGAGGAAATATCTCTTAGAGATGCTGTATAAACAAAAACTAGACAAAGCAAAAACTTTTAAAGTTTGTTTTACTTCCAAAAGAAAACCCTGCTTTATTTTATTCATTTCCCTTTAATCTCCAAACTTACAATATTTATGATTTCATTTAGAGACCAGCAAGCAGAGCCTTTCACTGCCAAGGCAGTTGATTTCTGTGGTGGGTGCTACAGTCAGGCTTCCCTAGTTACCCCCTGCCCAGAGTTTGCACGGTCTCCCGCCCAGGAGGTGGGCGCAGCAGCTCCGGCTCAGCCTGCCCCTTTCAGCTCCAGAGCCCAAGCACAGAATTTGCCCTGTGCAGGAAGAGGAGCACAGCTTCCAGGCAACGGCGCCGGAAAGCTGCCATCTGAAGGCACAGTCACATACTGAGCTAGTCCGTACAAACAATCAAAAAGATATTCTCTTCCTGTTGGCTAATATTCTTTGGAAATTTAGGGTATTTGTCCAGGGGAACTTCATAAAGAACAGTGGTAGTACAGTTTCCTCAGCTCAACTCCGGCCAATGTATCAAAGACTACCTGGGAGGGACGCCACCAGCGTCAGAAGTGCCACACTCATTAAAACTCCTGCTCGTTGCCTTAGCTGCATTGCCATCAACACCATGCTGAGCACTCAACTGTATAGTAAATTAAAAGCGTGTATTGCATTCTGTTCCCAAAGATAGCAGATCCAATGACTCATCTGTTTTTGATTTCCACAGCTGTTCACCAAGTTCCTAACCAGAGCACAGATGAATTTTAAGCTACCAACTTAAACATTTTCCATATGGTATCCAACTGCACAGCTTGGGTTCTTCTAGTTCAAAGCTGGGATATTTGAATATTATTAGGGCTTTTTAGGAATAGCACATGGGAAATTAAAGCTAATTTCCTCAAAAGTTAGGGACAAAAAGCCTGCCTCAACAAATTAGTCACCTGCCTCAACAAATCTGCATAACTAATTATCATTGGTGTGCATGAAAACATTAAAAGTAATGGACTCTCAGAAGTCCCCACTGTGCTACATGCTACTATCGTATATATATAAAAAAACACCATTACTATATAAAGATTGCCAAATCCCTGTGTTCACCCATACTTAACTTTGCTTAAACAACCTTTTTTTACTGAAATTTTCCATTTTTGGATACTGAGGCAGAACTTTTTCTGGAAAGCCCAAGAAAACTTCTTTCAGCTGTTTCTGAAATGTGGGAATTAAATTCCCCTGTTAAAAAAAGCCCAAAAAACAAAAACAAACAAAAAACCCCAAAACACAACAGACAAACAAAACCCCAATCAAAACAAAACAAAAACATAAACACTCAACCACCCACAAAAATACCCCTTTTAAATTATGCTGGATACAACAGCAGCATCATAAGCAATTGAAATATCTTGCGTACTCTTCAGTTAATAGTTTAATTTTATTATTAAGACAGATAATAAGCTTTTGGCATGTTTGCTGTGCTGCGCCTCACTCCTAGGATATATATCTTGGAGAATCTATAATTTGGGCATCTATAATTTGAAAAATCAGCTGGCAGCATAACTTCTCTTTTAAAAGGCTACGTTACTGAAGTAAGCAAACGTGCTGCAGGAGCAAACCAAGAAGCAAACAGGTTGGCTGTGCAGCTACTGGAGTAAAGGAAATTCCACCAGGCTTGCTCTATTTTATGACAGTGTATCAAGAAACAAAGAGGCGACATGAGCTGCCTTCTTTTGCCCTGATGGGTGAGGTGACCTGGCAGAGGACACTGAAGAGCTCTTGCAGGAAATAAGAAAATTGCTATTACTCTCTTGTCCTTACATACATCCACAGGAGCCAGGCTTTCACAGGGCAGAAATCTGGAGGAGGACAGAGGCTTCCTCCCTGGAATATACCAGGGAGATTCCCCAGCAACCCTGCACGTACAGGGTCAGGTCAAAGATCCATCTAATCTCTCGATTTTCCCCTGCAGCAGCTGGGATGCCTAGAGAAAGCAGTGAAAGTATACAATAATATTTCCCTAGTGTATCCTCCCAGCTCTGAACTTCCTCAACCAGAGACTGTATCTACTGTTCAGGAACCCTTTGTGGATTTTTTCTTCCATTGATTTGTGTAATCATGGTTTGAATTGCTTGGCCTTCAAAACATCCTGTGGCAAGGCATGCCATCATTTAATTCTGTTTCTATGGAAAAAAATAAGGGGTTTTTTGTTTGTTTTAAACTTGACAGCTGATTATTTCATTATGTACTTCCAGGCCTTGCGTCATGAGAAATATTGAATATGCCTTCACTAGTCACCTTTTCCATACCTCCTCCGATTTTATAAACTGCTATGATCTGCCTTTCCCACCCTCTAACTCACATCATATCTTCCGAGTTTAAGAGTTGCACGTCACCACATCCTACATCTTCACACAAACTTCTGAACACTACAAGAGCACCAAAACCACCCAGAGTTAGCAAGGCAAGAACAAAGTATGAAGTTACTGGCATGATGATGACACTTTCTCTTTTATTTTCCTAGTATTTTTCCTTAGAGCTTTTTTTGCCTTTTTTATTACCGCCAACCAGCCCACTGTGAAAACCTAATGCTATACTCCCAACTCAATCTCGGTGGGGAATTTTGAGTGTGTATTTTGTGGCTGTTTGTTTGCTTGGTTTGAGTTTTGTTTTTTTAAGTTTAGTCTCTAACATAAGTCAAACTGAGGCTTAGCCACTTCGTTATTGGGACCTTACAAAAATCATGATAGATGTGAAGCATGGCTTCTTTGTATAAAGGCTCTCCTCTTCAGCATATCCATATGTCTACTAATTCTATTATTTATTATAACTGCCTAATAGTTTTCCCCTATAGAAATTCATCCTTACTCATCGTAAGCTTCCCAGATCCCCTTAAGAACTGGCATCCATTTACTATCTGCTATTCCTTTGGCACCAAAGATAATTTAAGTCATATATTACACACCGCAGTTAACAGATCAATAATTTCATATTTGAATTCCTTCAAAACACCTGGGGTATGCCATTTGGCCTTGACAATTTGTTATTACTCATTTTTGTGGATTTGTTCTAAAAACATCTACCAACATCTCAATTTGAAAGCATCACAAAACCTTTGTGAGAAATAGTTCAAGTCAGTTAGACCATGTCACAGCAGCACACCTGCAGAAAGAGCAGAGACTGTCCCGCAGAAAGAGCAGAGACTCTCTCACAGAAAAGAGGACGCAGAGACGGCTTGGAGCCATCGTGATGTGTCATACAATTAAAAGACAGCATTAACTTTAGAAGTGCAAATGCCACATTTGAAGAGAGTCAAAGATCTTCCCCTTCACTCATACAAATATTAATGCTGACACCTTTTATAACTCACCACAGGAAATTTCCAAGGTGAACGGTAAAACATTTTGCTAGTCCAACATGCTATAAAAGTTTGAAGAGTAAACATTACACTTAGCTATAAGCAATAACTAGTAGAATCACATTACTTGTGGCTAGGGAAAACACAGAACATCAAGATTGGATGCAACACCTTTCCAAAGGTAATCAAACAACAAACTGGTTTGTCTTGGGTTTGGGGTTTTTTTGTTTGTTTGTTTTTAAAAGGTTGCTATGCTTAAATGGTATGTTACCTAAAACAACACAGCAAAGCCAAAGTCTACGTATTTTCAGGTCTAAGTTTATGTTGTAATATAAACTTCTTAAAACATGAAAGCAAAGTTTCTTAAGATTACATAATGAGGGGTATTTCAAACAAGAAAAAACAAACAAACAAGAGTTCTATTCCCACAGGCATCTGTCTTTTCCCGACACCCCGTTCTTTCCACCTCCCTCTATTTTTCTTTTAAGTTCCTTTTGCTTACAAACATAATTCAAGATAGTTTTGTTTGCTTATTCGTGTGGTTCGGACAGAAAGAACCAGCACAACCAGAGCAACGGCTATGCTTATTGCAGAGTTTTAATTAATGCAACAGTTCCGATTAGAGCCCCTGTTTCCCCAACAGATCCTCCAGTTTAGCACTCGAGTTTAGTGTTGTTGCAGTTAGTTACTCTGGTAGTTATCACGCCTTCTGGAGAGGCATAGCCCTTAGCTCTGTCTTGGTATAAGACTAAGAAAAAAAATAATAATAACGAGGGCAGCCTGGCTAACGGATAATAGTTAAGCATCTAGAAGCAAGAAGAGCAGTGGGGTTTATCTCTTAACCTACATATTCGTTCTCTAAATGTCATAGCATTCCCTGCACGAAGCCAAACCACTTGCAAGCACTGCCGCTCTGCCCGATCCCACGGCCAGGGGTGCCTACTCTTCAGAGGAAGGCCACTGCCGGGAAAGAATGAATTGCCAGCACTGAATAATCCCTTCTTGATGTAGCACCTTAAGGATCACAAGTAGATCCCAGCAAGAAAAACAAAACAAACAAAAATAAACCCACACAAAACTATCCCCAAATGCAGAAAACTGCATAATTTCTCTAAATCTGAAAATCTCAATCCTTAGCAAAATAACTTTTCACTAAATCTGAAAGTCTCAATCTTTAGCAAAATAACTTTTCACTAAAGTGAAATGACATTTGTTTGCCCACAGGGGAGGCTAGGGAAAGGGAGGTTTTCACATCCTCTGTCTTATTTTGTCAGGTTGAATTTGATCTTACCCACATCACCAATTCAGACAGTGAACACCGAGACCCCCAAGGGAAAGGGAGACAGACGGTTCATGAGAAGAAAGAGTATCTTTTAAACATGAATATCACCGAATATCCCATCCTGTCAGGCATGTACATATGCTAAGGGTATTTACCATCCTCAGCCTGATGTAGCTTCTTCTAAATCTCTGTTGCATGAAGAGCACCAACTCCTCCCCTAGTTCATGCACTCTTATTGTCTTCCCTGGGGGGTTTCTGAAACCTAAAGTCCCAAATAAATTGCTCCATATGAGGGTTTACAAAACCCAGAGCTAGATTTACAGCAACTACATGCTAACTGACATCCCACCCCCAAACAGAATCCTTCTCCTTTATCAGAAGGGCTGTAAAAGACAACAACCAGGGAGTACAGAGTGCGACAAACCAACCAGACATTATCCTTCTTGTGCTTGTGTGCCAGGTCTGGTGAGCAGAAGGCTCAAGTTTGACTCTACAAGCGTTACAACAACCTGAAGAGGCACCATCTAACAGCTCTACGGGGACTAGTTGGCAGCGAACGGGTGATCAGGCTGCTGTTTCTGCAATGTGCATTCACACAACCTGCACAACGCACTTGTCTATCCCTCCCTTGGGAAATCAGCGGTTAGGCCAGGAACTGAGCAAAGCAAGGGAAAACTCAAAATACTTTTCTATTCCAACCTGGAGATAAAAAAAGCATTGTCCGACTCCTTTCATTAGCACAAAGACTCAAACCTTCAAATATGTTAGTGTGCATAATTCCTGTTGAATTCTTTATAGGTTAGGCATTTAAATACCTACAATCCAGTCTTGATTGACTTAGGTGATCTATAGGGTTTTTTTATTCATTTAGTCAAGTCTTTGAGTCATAGTACAATAGAGCAAAGGAAGAAAAACATATCTGCAGAGACAGTTCAATTTAAAAGGCACCAGGAACTAGCAATCCTAAAAGCAGCATCCATGCCAATTAAATAAGGCGGCAGTGTCTCTTCACCTATTATGCACTCTTCCACCCTGAAAGGTAAAGCTACTGTGGTTTTTTAGTTATTTTTGCTCAGATTTTCTGGTCAGCTAAGAAAAAGTCAGATAGGCGTAAATCACAAGAATCTTTAAATTATAGCCTTAAAGATACCAGAAGTACAGCTTTGTCTCAGGAAAAAGAAATCATCTCACATAGGTTAGCAGGATATAAAGTCTATCTATATGTAGTCTACTATGTGACTGCAGGATTAGGCCATGTGGGTCATTAATAAGAATAAAATAAATTGAAGGATTTTGCATAGTCAGACAAGAAATCGTAGAAGCGTAAGGAGCTTTAACAGACTGGAATTAAAATTTAAAGTGCTTTGGGCTTGAACCAGAATTTTAAGATGAGAACTACATTTTTAAGGACTGCAGAAAATGCATGTTTTTGTTCTCTATTGTTGGAGAAAGCAGAGCACTAGGAAATCAAAAAAGAGTCGTGCCCTCAACATCATCCTTAAATTTCATGGACTAGGCTCTCAATACCACAGAGAAATACCATAGAGACTACTAGAGATGTCTTAAGAGGGCATGGGGTGCTGGCATCCACAGTCACATAGCTGACAAGTCAGAAAGGTCCTTTTCACTGTGTGTGCAGTCAGCCTGATTGCTTTCCATGGGCACTGAACGTCTGAAGATCCTGCTTTGCTACTCGCGCAGTGACCCCATCCCACAAGAACAGGGAAACTTGGCCTTTGTCAAATGCACAAAACAATCACAGCCACTCTCGTCAGGCCCAGCAAATCGAATTCTTCAGCATTGCTGCACATGGGCACAGCAATTTCACAAACACTGGCTCTGGGTCAGTTTTAGAAGTACTATACCAGTACACCAGGAACCTATAGCATAAGCCTTAAGTTACGATTACTGAATACCACTTTGAGTAGCCCTTCCCCAATCCTGCCTTCTGCTTAACACAGTCAGAGCATCCTGCCTGTTTGGCACCATTTATACCCACAGAACAATAAAATGTTGGAGTTATCCAGAGCTTGGACAGGTCATGGCTACCTAAATTCTGCCCCCTTGCTCACCTGAGAGCCTTCTCAGAGGACTACACACAATCTCTCTCAGCATGCTATGGTTTCCAGTAGTGCTAGGACACACCAAGCACTTGGCAAACAGACACAGACAACATGAAAGTTGTGATAGGGGGCAGATTATAGCAGTACTCATTGCTATGGTAGTCTGGGCAAGCCAAGATCTTCTAAAAATAAGCTGACCAGCAGTCTCAGAGCCTTTGCGGAGGCAGACCTCTTTAAATTCTGTCCTTAAGCAGATCTGAAGGTTTTGACTGGAGTGATATAAACCCCTTTTATAGCAAAGATAGATATCTAGGTCCTTTATTTACATGCACGTGTGATACACAAACCCAAACAACCCTTCACTTTTGAATGATGATTTCAGTCATGCTGAGGGCAGTAAGCTTCAGCCGGTCCTTACGACTTGCAGCTCTAGGAACTGACTTCTATTTTTGAAGGTGGCACATCACAAGGAACCACATTTCTTTTTGGAAACAAGAGACTAAAAAGGAACATATCAGTTTAGGCAATCTTCATAATATAGACAAGCTAAACATCAGTTCTTAATTCAGACAGTACCCTTCCCACCTCTAAAGCTCTTTATCTAAGAAACTTTTATCCACAGAGGGCTAAACTCTAGCAGTGTCACGGACTATCTGCTTTCACTACAAGTGCAACTAGTGTTTTTCTCCCCATGACCCATTTTTTGTTGCATCTGCATTTCTGTATACCTGCAAAAGGTCAAACTGCCTGAAAATCGTGGCTTTCTCATGTAAGCGCTCCTTTGCAAAGCCAGTAACAGCTTGCAAGTCTCTGGCTCATGCACAGCAGTGCTTGCACAAGCGACTTTCTTCTCATGGACACACAATTTTACTGCCTCACATGTGCTGAGCCTTCAGCCTTTCTGAGAGTGACACAAAAGGTCGTCATTCTGGGGTTTCCATGCATATCAGCTCAAGAATTTCAGCCGCCATGTTCTGCTCAGCTTAGCAGTACAACATGAAGAATAAATGCTTCCTTCCACTTTTACAGAACAGAAAGGTGCAAACTGCAGTAGCCGAGAACAATCCCTTTAAAAGTCTAAGCGTAATACCATAATGTGATTATCCAAGAAATTGTAGCAGCTTACATCAATAACACAATATCTTGGTCCCTTATTGTAAATATTTTAATAAGCTTTTTCTGTGCAAGTAGGGTTTTTTCCCCTAGATAAGGTATGTCTGTAAAGCTTAAGAAGATAACAATGGCTGTTTCTTGACAGACCAGAAGAACCATGTAGCACAGTATCTCCAAGAATATCCTACAATGGATGCATAAGGAAGAGAATAAAAGCAAGAGAAGCACAGAACTATACTTGCGTAGAACAGTCCCTCAGCATCCTGATATTTGTTGTTCAGCATCTTTCTCAGCCAGAGACAACAGCACTCAGTTTAATAACTTCAAGCCTTAATAAAAATCTGATTACAAGAATAAAAACAGGGATTCCCCCCCTAGCAAACTGGAATTTCAGCTGTGATTATGGTTCCCAAAAGACTATGCAGTGCCTGAAAACAAGAGGAAAACTGCAAACACCAGTGAGTAGGCACTCCAGGACCTGTGAGAAACAATAGTTTCCCAGACTGCGGAGTCTTGGTGGCAGCTCAGGCACAAAATGCCAGCCAGGGCTGGGCTGCCATTACACAGTGAAAGGGACAGGGAGGTTACAACAGCAGCAGCCAGTTTTACTTTATCCTCTCTAGCACACCTTGATGCCAGCTTATACCTGCACGAAGCGACAGCTCTCCTATCTGCAGCATTTCGGGGGGAACGCAGTGGCACTATGCTTGCTTCCATCAGCGCGGGCTGTACAGACTATTCCTTTTACCTCCACGTACTGCTCCAGTGCTATGGCAACATAAACAACAAATAAAAAGCAAGACAATGTGAACTTTGAGCACAAATTGCCATTTTCATAGCTTCTGTTGAAAAATAGCTTTGGGAAATTTTTAGTGAATTTCCGCATTTCCTTGAGCCTCTTTTGCCAGTAATTCAATAGATCATGAGACTTGGTCTCTGCCTACACAGATCCACAGGTAATAAGTGTTGCTTTGGCAGTTTTTTTCCAGGGAACTTTTCATATATCTTTTATAAAGCAGTGCCCAAAGGCCAATCCGCTGTTATGACTGTTCTTTGCAATTTCTCCCTCCAATTCCAGGTGGCAGCTGCTGCCCTGAGACAGCAACATAAAAGCCTGGGAAGCAAAGCAACAGGAAGGACCCATTGGTATGCCCCGTAACTTCCAAGGAACGGATACTTGAAAATAAAGCTATGCATTCTCTCCACCTTAGTTTGCCGTGTCTCGGTGTCTCTGCTCATTGTGCTCCAGAAGACTTTTACTTCCAACACCTCCCAAAGGCAGTGCGTACTAGAGATTCAAAAATTTCGCACGTTGCCACACAACTACCATTCTCACAAACAGCGATTTTCCATACAAAATATCGGAATAAAGCAGCCTACTTAAATTGCCACCTTGGTTCTCAGATCAACCTTCAGCTTTTTGATGCAACCTTCCCCACTATCAGAGTTTTTATTCTTGCACCATATGACCATACATACAGACAAGTGCACACACGTGCACATACAGACAAATGCATATGAGCCAAATTTACTGAAGAACGTGAAAGACTGTAACACCTCTTACTGCCTTTTCTGCTTAGAACATCTAAAGTGCTTTTAAAGACTAGTAAAATATTTATCCACGAAGCCTCCGTCCAGGTTTAGTGATGACAGCAGGGACTAGCGGTAAAAGGGAACTCCTATCAGTAGGAAAAAAACCCCAAACAAACANATTTCTTAAAACTGGACTTAACCTAGTGCAGTTGTGGTAACAAGGGTTATTGTTTCTGTGTTGCAGTACCTGCAACTCTGCCTCCTGCTCGCTCTTTCCCTGCACTTCAGTACTCAACTGAAGCAAACGTCAGAGCTTTGAGTGCACCACCATGGGACGTTTTGGCCAAATCAAGGATTGAAGCAGTGACCCACGAAGCTCAAAAGCACGAGCTCTTCCTGCTAAAACACCGGGCTCTCAAGCAAATGCATCCCATATGCACACATCCTCTGTGAACTGGGCACAGCTGGGGATACACATCACATAACACGCCCACACACTGGTCCGTAGGTCACACAGCAAATATGCGGGACGAACAACTGAACACAACATTTGAATGTGGTGAGTCATATCACAGTTTTCAGACCATGGGCTCGCAGCACAAAGAACACATTGCCATGCAAAACACTAGAAACTTCCCAGCCACTCCAGACAAACCAGCGGCAGAATTCAAGTTCCATGATCTCCTAGGTTTGAGCCAACCTAAACAAGCTACCAGGGTGATCCCTTCCACACTCTATGAGCAGCCCACAAGATGGAAGGCACATTTTCCTGATGTGTCACAGGCATCTACAGACAAACATCCCTGAAGCTGAGCAGAACTGGGAATCTGAAAACTCTCATCCCATGGAGATGATTTATTACCTGCTAAGATGCCACAATATGTGTCACCACACTAACAAGTTCCTCCACCAGAGGAGCCTGACTGCTTTCTTACTGCAACAGGATATTCCAGTTCACAAAACATAAAATAAATTAGCAAACATAGGATACAAGACATAACCAAAACCATACCTTCCAGCCACAGAAGCAGTACTTAAAGTAATGCCTTCCTCCCTTCCATCATCTGAGAGCAAACAGGAAAGCTGTAGGAGAAGATCTCAAAGCCCTGAGGTCACTAATAAGCCTTAATTGACCTGACCAGCCTCACCTGGGACCTCACCCACACCTGCATCCGTGGTCCAGCAGTTCCCTTGCAGACTAGGTGGGGGCCACCAGTCCCCAAGCACACCACAGGGACAACAACTGATGGTACTCGAGGCTGTCCCGTGCCTTGAGGCCAGCATCTACAGCCTGGCACAGAGCTGTGCAGGGACTGGTGGTCCCAGACAGGGCTGTACTGGGGGGATAGGGATATTAAGGGTGACTAGTGCCCTTCAGGCCTGGAAGAAGAAAAGCAGCTGTGGCCTCTAGAAGACAAAAAGGAAAGGATCTCATCTGTTGATATTGTCTCTGAGCCATGTGTCTTGGCTAAACTCTTCTGTTGAGACAGATCCCATTAAAACTGCCCTTTGACTAGCTTGTTATTCTAGGCTTTTCTTTAATTAAAAAAAAAAAAAAGTTAAAAACAAATCCTCTGCAATCTTTGTGATACACCTGTAAATTACTTGTCTGGGGGAGGTTATACTTTTTCTCATACGGGAATATCAGCTACACCAAGCTCCCAGGTAAATGCATTTAGTGAACTTTGACACTTCTCTGGTGCCATAGGGTTGGTGACTGTCAGTGGCCTGGCAGCTCATAAGGCAAATCCTGTGCCTTTACTCACTGAATTTATGATAATATCTCCAGTGCAAGCTGCTGCTTTTCTCTTGCCTATATTTGTTTACACATAAATCTTGGAACTGCGGATTATTCTGGCTCCTGCATTCTCTCTGTCAACCAGCAACTAAAGAAAGCCACCCATTTGTTTACAGATGCAAAGGCAGAATATTACACCTTTGCCTTCAAGCATTAGCACATCCTAACGTACACAGGAATTCGAGTTCAATGGCTGGGCATTAACCTGCAACAAACCTGAGGTAGCAAACAGTAGATATCAATTACTCTGCAAAACTCAGGCAGACACCCATGTGCATGCGGCGAATGATTAGGCACCTGCTACTTCCACTAAGGCTAAAACTATGTAAGAGTTCCCTTGAAAACATTCATACGCAAAATATCCAAACCGATGAGCTCTGGACCATCTTAGTATCTCAATGGGCTGTTTATGGCAGATACAGACCTGTTCCTGTGTGCAGTGGGGATAAGACGTTTCTGCTCTGGACATGTACAGATGAGCCCTGTTTCTTATTAACTATCACTGACAGACCAGGGGCTGTTTGCTTAAACTGGACCCTACTTCAGTTGGCACTGGTTCAACATCCTGGTTTCTCCAGTGATCAGACTTGACTTTGATGAAAGACTGAGCTCTTTCAAAGTCTCCACCTCAGATGTCCAAACTGAGAAGACCCCTTTTTGTCCTGACCATCTCAGCTTCCTCAAGCTACAAGGGGTCAGTATATGTATTGGAGATCTCAAAATGAAGCAGCATGTTGTAAAATGAGAGCAGATTTCCAGACTACCTCTCTCACACTTCTTCTGCTTCTGTGTTATTCCCCACCACTAATTCACAGTCATGGGATCCATCTCCTCACAGGTCACAGGTGCCCAATCTTCTTTCCAGATCTGGCAGTTCAGACCACTGTCTTCTTTTCTATCCCATGGTGAGATTTAGCATCTTTGTCCTTCATACAGGGATGCAGAGTATAAAACCCACCGTATACTGTCCTGTTTTTTTTTGCCACCAGGCTCTGGGCCATTCTGCCTTTTCTTCACAGAGCAATAGTCTGCAGGCAGGCCCTGCAGGAGCACAACAGTCTTAAAATCTGCTTGGGAAGTTTCCATTCAGTCTCTACCACACCTGTCATAGAACAACTTTTCAGCTGTTTGCTGCATGGATCAGATTGAGCAAAGGAGAAAAGTCCTAACGCTTTGAGGTGGTACTGCAGCACTATCAGCTGGCCCCATTAGCTAACTAGAAACACCTGTAGAGGTGCAGCTGCCATTCAAACCTTCTTATAGGCTATGCCCAGAATTTTCATCCTTCCTGACTTTGAAAGGAATTTTATTTTTCTCAGTGAAAACAGATGTATAAGGAAATGAGCAAAATTGCAGAGACTATTGTGAGCAATCTCTCTTTCCCAGACTGGTCCAAAAACCTGTGCTTAACAGTTGCTTTTTCGCAGGATTTTCCCCCTAACACTCTGTCCACTGCACCCTTCCCAGTACTAGCAGCTACTAAGAAAAAGACGGGATGTCTTCTCATCAAAACTCTTCGGTCTGTTTCCAGTTAAAAGTGCAGTAAAATAACATGTCATCTATAAAATCAGATGGAAAACCCCAAAGAACAATTTAAAGACAGGCCGGTTTCTTCTCAGAAAAATAAATGTCAGCCTAGCCCCACCTTTTCTTCTGTACACGGGACAGACTGAGAAGAAAAGAAGTCAAATTATTTTTTCTGTCTCACGAGCTGAATATTTCCCTTATGCTTGCACTAGAAAAGTTTGTAGTAGCTAGCGGCACCCTTAACAAGCACATTGAAGCAGTGAGCGAGATCCAATTATTGTCTTCACGTTGTTTTTATATATTAATACAGGTTGCCAAATGACTAATAGTCCATTGCCTACATGACCCATGTCACTTAAACGACATACCAGATTACTTTGTCTCATCTGTCTGTTTAACACATCTCCTCTCCTAGGCTACAAGCTCTATCAGTTGAGCTGCTTTTTTTCTCCCTTCCTTTAGCAGCAGTAAGTTAGCAATAACCTCGACAGATTCATGAGAGTAACTGCTTTTAATCAAAAAGATGATTTACAAATGTAAATAAGTTGATGCTTTCCCACAAAAGTAAGCAAAACCAACGTGGATTTGACTTGAAACACAGTTGTTTCAACAAAACATTTGCTTCTTATAAACAGCAAAAGAAAAGAGAGGATAGGGTATTTCATTCCTTGATTAAATCCAAGAAGCAATGGATGCGGGCTGATTTCTACCCGGGCCCTGAGGGAATCCACATCTCATATGAGAGCACTATGGCTGCTAGGCTACAGGATAGCAAACCTTACAGTGTTATAATGTTCTCCTACAATTTTACACAAGTTATAGTCACCAGAGCAGGAATTGAAATCCAGTATCTTCTTGCCTCTGCATAATGCTAACCACTGGGCTAGAGAGTATTTGTCATTTCTTTTTCTCTGGATCAGGAAATACATATTTTATACTGTGGGGACACAGGTCCAATGGGAAAAACTGCGGGTGTACTGCCCTTTCTTCCTAAAATACTCAAAAGAGCTGGAAATTCAGTGGGACTGGATTATCTAACTCCACCCAAGCACAGACTGGAACTGGCTGAGGGATTCCCAGTTTCTGGGCAAAAGTATTAACCCCTGAGTTAAGTAAAAGGGAAAAATGACTGTGAAGAAAAATCCAATCATGGAAAAAAATAAAATCCCAGGACTAACTAGTTAAAGAATTTGACCTGAATTCATAAATAGTTTTGGGATGACCTAAATATAATTTTCCCAACAAACTTACTATTCAACAGGACTTTTTCTTCTGGTTTTCCAGACCAGTTAGCTCATTAAGGGTAGCTCACTGTAGGCATTAAACAATAGTACATTTAAGAAGGTAAGGTTTTCCTTTTATACAGGTTGGGTAGAAAGGAACTCACTATGGGCTTCCTTAGTCCACACTTAGAAAGCTGTAGTCTGGTTTTCTAAGAGTGGCCATCATTGCAAAATTATCACTGTGAGGAACACAACAGAGAAAATGACCACAGTCATCCTCAGAAACGACATTCTCCCAAATTAAAGGTCACAAAATGCCTGACAGAATTGCCCTTTTCATAAGTCATTGGAAATATTAAAACTCCTGAGAATGAAAGATGACATGGTATCATCCTCAGACACAAAGCAAAATGAAAGGGTGACTAATTAGAGGTTTCACAAATATCAACAAGTCAAAGTTGAAGGAGGCCTCACTCTGTGGGAAGGAGTTGCTTTCGATTAGCCTGTGATTGAGACCACGGCTGTGACCACTGCCGCTGCCACTACAAACCGGCCATGTCCTTCCTCCACCTCCATAGGCATGGCCACCAGGCAGTACAACCCCAATAACAGGGGGAGGCATTCACCAAACTCCTCCACATTCGTATTTAGCCTTCAAAACATCAGCTTTGTAAAGGAGGTGTGGGCATCGGAACTATTTGGGTTAAAGATGTAGCAATGGTAAAATAACCATCAGATCAGGTCAGGGCACCTTTCACCAGGCTTCTCAGAGCTGGAAGGCTAATGTTATTGGTTAATAGGGCTTGACGAACCTAGCAAACAGAGATGTTACTTAGAGCGGGGATATGTAATTAAGCAATAAAGTGTACTGTGCCGTAGCTGCTGGGGAGTAATAACATGCCTCAAGGGGTATGAAAAAGCATAAAGCTGTGAGACATGGCACCTGAGAGGTGTGTTTATGGAGAAAATTGCAGGGTTTGTTATTCTTATGGTGAGCCTGATGGGCCTGCATGGCGCCTTCCACCCCGGCGGGACCTTCCCTCAGCCCCATGGGGAGGCCTCCGCTGCTGCCCCTCGCCATGGCCCCGGGCCCACCACCATCCCTGGGCTTCCCCGGTACAAACAGGCTCAGGTGGAGACACTGGGGCTGCCATGGAACCAAAACCCACTGGTGCAGGCCCCCCCACCACAAAAACCTCTCAGAGATACCCCATGGAGGGCTGTGAGCCCTCTGCAGCACTCGCAGCCCCTCCTCAAGCTGCACGCCACTCACTAACCTTGTTCAGAGGCAGTAATTCTCATTTTACAGCTTTTATCACCCAACGGCTTCTTCTGAGAGTCTATGAGCATAATTAAGAGAGAGTTTTTGCGTAACTTCCAGTTGCTCCATGCACGTAAACAAAACAGCCATTGGGCCTCACAGAAACACTGTGTGGAGACAACTGGGTGGCCATGACACGTGCCTGCCCTGTCTCTGTAATGGTTTTCTTCATCCCCGAGAGATTCATCCCTCATGGTGGGTGGAAGGGGATGTTGGGGCACCCCAGGACCCCCAGCCCGGCCCCCAGCGCAGGGCCCTGGTGTCAGGGAGGCCCGATCCCTGTCCTGCTGAGCCAGGGCAGAGTCGGGAGAAAAGTGCAAAAAAAAAAAGCATCGGTGAAAGGCAAGTTAAAGGCAGGCTGCGGCTTAACCCACCCTCGGGGTCATCTGTGACTGAAGACACGGAAACTGGTGTGAATTGGACAAAAAAACCCCATGTTTGTTGTGAGGAGACCCCACTGTCATGCCTGAAACGCTGCAGGGGTCCAGGGCCACTGAAGATCTTTTGCGGCCATTCACAGGGGATCCCCCTCCAGTGAGATAAGCTGAGAGCAAACACACTCCTTTATCAGCTTGAAAAGAAGTATACAAAGATGAAGAAATAGGTTTTCTTTCACTGCTTTACTGTTACTCCTACCACCCCTGGGGGTGTTCCAGGCCAGGCTGGATGGGGCTTTGAGCGGCCTGGTCTAGTGGGAGGTGTCCCTGCCCAGGGCAGGGGGTTGGAACTTGCTGGTCTTTAAGGTCCCTTCTAACCCAAACCATTCAGTGATTCTGTGATACACAAAAAGAGATCTGTGGTGCTGGGGAGGGCAGGGGAGCCCATAGGAACTGGAGTGATGGGGGAAAATGCTGGATTGAAGGGAATGGAGCAAACTGTTATGTGTGCGAGGATGAGCTGTCCTAACAAATCTTCAGAGCTTCTATTTTAAACCCTTAACCAAAGAAGCCCATTCCTAAACAAGCAAGCTGTGGCATTACAACTCTAGCATTCATTTTTCAGCTCTGTCTGTGCTTAACACTCAGGTCCAGCAATTGCATGGGGAAATAGTGAACTTCAGCCAATTTCCAATAATTAGGGGAATAACGACAGCAACTGTGCATGTTAACTGCATAGCTCACCTCACAACACTTGGGGTATATATGAAGTCATTATTTGCACACACAAAAGACATCATCAATAACAAATCTCATGAAAAAAATCAGGAGAGCAGGGAAAAAAAGAGGCCGAGGGGAGTAGCTGACGTTAGAGCAGGGTGCCGTTTTCACTGTGTCACAGCTCAGCTGGCTGCTCACAACCCAGTCTTTCCCTAGGGCTTTGTAGTGCGGCCACTTTTATGGACCTGTGCTTAAATGGAACAGTTTGGCCTTCAGATGCAACAATAGCTTACGTGCAGGACTCCCTAAAAGCGCAGGTCCCTGGAGAGGAACATGAGGATGTCTACAGGAATGAGCTGGCTGTGGCCCGAAGCAGCGGAGCGGATTTGTGTAATCCTATCCCTTACAGACCAAAGAGAGGAGTTAATAATTTTCCAGGCAGTGCTTCAAATTGGATCACTAGGGATATCTGTGAGGATTCCAAAAGAAATGTTCCTGACAGCCATTAATGTGTTCCCAGTGACGTACAAGATGCACACTCACACACACGCGCGCATGCACTCACACACAAACAAAGCAGCAGCTAGCCTGGAAAAAAAATCAGCTTGTGTGCAAAGGTGCACTTAAAGCTACATCACAAGGGACTCATTAATTTCCAGGACAAATAATGACTCCCACTGCCCTTCCGCGTGCTCTCCCAGCAAAGGGGCTCAGGAGCTGGATGCTGGGCATGTGCATAGCCCAGCTTTCACCCTTGAAAACACCAAGGGGCCACGCTCTGTTTCCATAACACTTTTTACATGCTTGCTTTTATGGGTCTCTTGATGACAATCTAAATCCTGCCTGTTCCTCAATAAACCATTAATCTCCCAGATGGAGTTCAGGGAAGTTGCTGTGTAGCAATAAAGTACATGTTTCCAGAGCCCAGAGGGAACAAAAAGAAAAAAAGTGAAAGGGAGTGACATTGTTTTTGGAAGACAACTTCCTGGCTTGGAGGGGATGAGGGCACACAGGGTTATCTCTCCAAACCCTACCTGGAGCCTCCCCTCACCAAACCCTGATGCCACTTTGCCTGTAACATTTGTGAGCAGAAGGTCCACCCCTCCAAACTCAGCATAAGAAAGGGGCTGGTCACCTTCTGTACCTTCCACCCTGATGATCCAGGAGCCTTTGGTGGGTGGTGCCACCTGGGACCATGCTTTGGTGAGCAGACACCAGCCGGGGAGAGTCAGTGCTCATCACTGCTCACCCCAGCCCACCAGAGCTGGCTTGGAGGTTGGTGAGAAGGGGGCTCCACCAGTTCCCCACCAGCCAGCGATTCCACTAGCTGACTCACATCACCTGATTTACAGGCTTGCTGCTGCTTTTGCAGACAGAAGCATAAAATGTCCCCTCTTTGTCTTCAAGCTACTTCCTTTTGGTGTGTCGAGGGTACCAGTCTCACAAAGCCAGTGTCGCAAAAGCAATCAAATCCCCACGTCAAGCTTGGCTAGTCCTGTCCTGGGTTTGCATTTGAACTGGTGACCCACAGTAGAAGTAACAAATTCTGTGCCCCACTTTATAACAGGAAAAATTAACACAATCCCTTGCGCTTCCAGGCCCCTATAAAATTGATGTTAACCATATGTCAGTGTGTGAATTGTGTAGAGCTGTTAGGAAAGCACGTACTGCGCTACTCAGAAGCGATGGTAGCAGTCAGCATTAGAAAGCACCAAGGAACAGAAAAAAGTTCAACCTGACCTAAGTGCCCTAAGCTATGTCTTTTATGGAGAAAAGAAAAAGAAGATAAGGAAAGGCCTGAAAAAACAATTTCTCTGGGCTACAGTCCTGTAGAAAAATGGCAGTGAGGGCAGAGAAAATAGGAACATCAGGAACGTACATACAGATAGAAGTCAATTTATTGGACTATCCCAGTTTAAACTGGCAGAGGTCTCAACAGAAAAATGAGGGAAAATTCATTCTCTGTCTAGACATCATAAATACAAGGACTCAAAGAGTCTAGTCCTTTTACTCTAAACTCCCAGGTCTGTGATCCTTCCCTGGCACACATGTATCTCACAAATATTCCTATACAGGACACTTTTAATCTCTATCCTCTTCCTATTCCATATGAATGTTATGTTCCCTTGTTTCCGAATGAATATAATGTTCTCATCGTTCCTGATGATAGTACTTCACGTGACAAAGTAAAGGCACGGAAGAGAAGCTCTGAATTATTTTCACTGACAAAAAGAATCCTGTGATACTTTGAATGCCCTTCGTAAGTTTTATTATAATAGTAACGCATAACTAAGTATGTAAACATCCACCCAAGCACTAAGTACGGTGTCTATAGCTCACCTGAAGCAGTAAAAACCTTGAGCAGCCAGCCCTACGGCAACATTTTTGGTTGACACTGCAGGCCGATGACCACCGATGACAGTTAGCTCTGTCAGCAGCCATTTGCACCTCCTTAATGATGGCTCCCCGCAGAGGCAAGCTGCACAATCTTTTTCATGTGGTGTTTCACTCCTGATGACTATAGGAGAAAAAAATTCACAGTGAGAATCCATCTGAGATGCACATCCTGGCCAAAGAGCAGCTAATTAGATATGACTTCAGTTAATTACGTTTAACACTGAACAGCTAGACCCCTAGTGAGAGAACGTGACAGAGCTGTTGCTGCTGTGTCCTTTGATGATGGCACAATGAGCAGTTCCTTGGTAAATAAGGGTAGGTGCTACCATCACATCGCCCATGTGCCTCACTGTCATTTCTCACATAACACTCACCCAATCTAACCAAAGTCAGCAGCAACATAAAGGTCATTATCAGCATCTTTTGGTGTAAAATCATGTGCAACCGAGCAAAATTAACATGTATGAACAGTATGTGTGCACAGCCCCGGACCTCCCACGGTGCTCTCTCGCAGTGCTGTGTGTGGAAAGTCACATCTGGAGAAACGTCCTAGTGGTGCTTGGGCTTTCGGCAGTCCCAGCACCGCTCCATGCTTCTGCAAGTGTCAAGAGTCTTCCCTGCTTCCCAGTGTGGCAGAAGCACAGCGCTAGCACGCTGGAAAGCAATTACTGACACTCGTTAGCCTGCTGTTGCTGACAGGATCGGCAGTAGCAAAGGGTTGTTTTGTGGCATCAAGTAAGGCATATGATGAGAGGGTACTCCGTTAAGGGCTTGAAAGAGGCACCACTGGGGCTTGTCTGTGTAACGTTCAAGGGTAGTCTGTCCGCCACTGCATAGCTCCATACCTATTATTAAAAAATAGTAGCAGCAATGCTTTTTCTCTTCCTCTCTCTTACAGGAAACCTTGCTTGATCAGTTTATTGTGTTCTGAAGAGAGAGAAGGGGGATATACATCCTTAGAGGCGCACGGTTTACATTTCCTCCGGAAGAAAAGGAGAGACTGGTCTTTTGTGTATTCTCTAGGATGGGATTCAAAACCTCTCGTGAACATCTCACATCCTCTGGCCTGCACTGTTCAGCTAATGTTTCCATTGCCGGGATGAGACGCAGCTGTCCCAGGAAGGGCTGGGCTGGGGACCAGCACCACGGCAGGCTTGCTCCAGTCCCAGCGTTCACGGGTAAGCTGCAGGGGATAGAGGCATCACACGCTGGCCCTGGCTAAACAGCTGGGGACACCAGAGGAAGTTCTTTAATTTTGTGGTTCCTTCTCCAAGAACACAGAGTTGCAAATCATCTGTCTTTTCTCACTTCCCATCAGAGCTCAGCACCCTGAGATTCTCAGCGTAGTTATCCTCACATCAGCCTTAGGCAGCGAAGATGTGCTCTTCTTTACAGCTTATAAATGAGAGTCTTAGCCAAAGCAAGTAATTTTCCAGAGTACCACAGTGAGCCTGGAGCAGAAGAGGAAACTGAATTTAGTCTCCCACACCCCAGGGCTACTGCCCAGCTCACCAGCACCTCCTCTCTCGTATCAGCCAAGCGAAAAGGGCCTGTTACATGGCTTCTGCCCACCTGAGGAGGTCCAGGGGGGTGAGCTGCATTCTTCCAGGTAGTCACAGATACTAGCTAGTTGCCGGTGGCTACTCTAGCACTTAAAAGTATAAAGGGGAGCAAAAAAGTTTGTTGTTCCTAGGTGGGAAAAAGCTTTGTATTTATACCACATCTGTCATCCGAGAATCACAAGCATTTCATGTCTGTCAAGAACACATCAATTTCTCACAGATAGGAATGTAAGTAGCATCATCTGATAATCAAGTGAAGCACAGGACAGTTAAACAGATTACTCAGGGAGCGGGATGGGTACTGTAGCTTGTAATACACCATTCAATAGCCTTTATTATCCTTCTTTTAGTCACTTATTCAGATAGCAAAAGCCTCAGGCTAACCTGGCCTAATATAAACTGGAACCCTACCCAAACTAAAACAAAATTAAACTTTGAAAACCTCTGGTGCTCATTGATTTTGTATTATTTGCCATTTTCTTCCCTAGTTGAGATGGATACAGAAGTGTCAATACGCTAAGGCAGCAGCTCATCTTGCAGCTATTTTTGGCTGTATGCAGTAGGAACTGCAGAGGCGTGTGAAAATGGAAAGAATACAAAAGCAAATCAACCAAATACACAGAGACAAATAGGATCAGTGCTCAAAAACAAATAGCCTAAACAATTTTATTAATTTTTCTGCCTCTTAGATTCAAACCTCATATTTCAAATCTAAACAGTGAATTCAAGGAGAAATAATCTTCCCACTAGAAGAACAAGGTCCATAAAGGTTATAAGGTGAGCATGGTAGGTAGGTAAGCAACCACAGGAGACCGTGGTCCAGCTTTGGCACAATTGTATCTGGCACAACCAACTATACTGTCCTGCACCCCTCTTTGAGGATCTCTGAGAATGCTTATCTATCACATGGTGCGGACTCCTTCTGTCTTTGTAAGGTTGTGAAAGTTTTAGATTAAAATTAAAGGCAGGCGATTTAATATTCTCTTGGTTGAAATGGCTGTGATAAAAGTGCCTGATAGTCTGCACTGGGGACCTGTGTGCTCATTGTCCTCGGGGAGTTCACCTATCTATCTCTCCTTGTCCAACACCATGCACTGAGAACTTAGAAATAGAAATGACTTGTCATAGTTTATCCGTTTCCTTCCTTTCCAACCCTGTGAGAACTGATTTGATTATTTGGGTAGGTGTGGGCACGTGTCGGAGAAAGGGGCAGAGCCAGGGGAACCCACTGTGAGAGGGCCAAGCTGGGGAGAGAAGTTTTGCAATGAGTTGTAACACACAAGGCTCTTGGCCTTAAGTACCATGATCTGTGACCTGCCTTCTAGTCCTGGGAAAGTGGATTCCCTCCTGTTCATTAGCCTTCCCTGCCTGGTTAACCCTGTCCCTGGTCCAGAGCATGGCAGTCCGGGGAGAGCCTGGGAGATCCTATGCCTGGGGAAGAGATGAGTTCTGCATTTCCGCTACCGTTATTTAGCAGGTTCAGTCCATGGAATGAGTAACCTCACAGGCGCGTGTGCATGCGATCCACTGGTAGGGTTCAGGACTGTAAATCAGCCAGCTGCTATCACAGATTCCAACGTGATAATCTTCAGAGTTGGCACTTGTATTTACAGTGGGTCCGACCTACAGACCTTGTACACATGCTACATGAGGCCATCTTTTTCTGTTCTGTCAAAGGTGATATGCATTAACTATTCCAGCAAACATTTGGAGTTACAGTGCTGCCGAGAAATGGGAACCTAACTGCTGTGTTCTTTTAAGAAAGAATTAATTTATTAAAAAAATCACCTCCATGCAGTCAAATTACAATAATTTATCATTGCCCTCAAGCCAAGATCTATTAGCTGTGAATCTGATCTAACTCAGCTACTGAAGCACACTGGAAACGTCTGTCATTTTGGGGGGAAAAAAAAATAAAAGAAATTATTATTACCTTTTTCTCCTTAGTAGTCAAAAGGATTTTGAAACAAGCGATTTTATTCCTTCTATCTGTAGCTTTTCAAGGTTAACAATGCTTCTTTTAATTTGGAACAATAGCTACCTAGTAGTCTTGGGTCACCAGACTGTCTTCAAAGCATCATTGCATTCAGTTGTACATCCAATTAACTTCTATAGCTAAAATATATTTTTGCTGCTTCCCGCCCCCTTCCCACCGGTGCCATCAAAATACTAATTTGGACAAAGACAAATGCATACCAAACTATCACACATACTTTCTCGCACCACATGGGCTGCGGTTAGCTCCGTGACAGTCTGCAAGAAGGTGGCCGCATTTTCGTGCTTACTAGCTCCCTTCAGTGTAAGTAGACCCCAAAGGACAAAGTGTTTCCCTTTCTAACTGCTCAATTTAATGCAAGAAATCACTGGAATAAGCTAGCATTTTTGATCCACAAAGCAGAGCTGTAATTTACATTTTGTTCTGTTTTTCCTTCTTATCACCAGCACTGTCAGAAGTCTCTTGATTCATTATAGTGGCAATGGAAACACTGAAACACTGAGACAGCAGCATGGGTAACTGTGGAAGATGCAACATTACTGACCCGCTATTCCAGGACACTGTGGGTGTCCTGGGAGATTACATTGCTGGAGGGAAACGCAGTCCTGCTGATGGGCAGCTTTAGGTCCACAGAAGCTTGTGACCAGGCCCCAGAATTATTTAATAGGGAGCGACTGAAGAGCAGAGCAGAGTAGAGGGGAACAGGCTTTGTGGGAAAGTGAGCAGATAGAACTTTATAGCAACCTGATTTTTGAGACAAACCTCAAATTACCCCATGGCAAGTAGATCTCAGCCAGTGCCTGTGAGGCTGTACATGTCACAGCTTGAAGGAGATATGGAAGTGCAAAGTTGCCTCTAAATGCTTCCGCCCTGCGTTGTGAGCCAGAATCCCGAAACCTCCCCTTATCCCTAATGCTGGAAATGACAGAGCAGCAATGAGACCCAGGGTCAGAGCTTGTGACCAAGCCAGCTACGTACCATGGCCAAGTACTGGAAATCCAGTGGGAGCAGAGACCTATGTCAGATACTTGCCCGTAACCTCAACTCACCCTCGTTGCTACAATGCAAATTTAAAACCAAAACTCAAAATGCAGACTTTTCAAGAGGCTGAATAAGCGTAGAAAAAGCTTTCGTAGCATCTTGTCAGTTTTGCCAGCCTCTCCAATGGCTTGCCAGCACCCCCAGCTCTTCGCAGGAGGACTCGGGCCATCCCTGCACCCTGCCTGCATGTGGGCAAGAGCTCAGCGCAAGGAAGTTGCCCGGTGCCCTGAAGAGCCAGTACGGACCCAAGGCGGATCCCGAGCGCCTGGCTCAGCCCACAACACTGCAGTACTGTCAAACACAAGGAATCGTTTCAAAAAGAAGCTAAGAAAAGGATCCTGTAGAAATTTTGCACAGTCCCATTACTGGAAATCTGTTTGACGTAGTGAACAAACATGGAAACTTTTCCAGGAAATGTGTTTCTTTATTTAAATAAAAATTAGTGCCAGTAGAAACAATAAACTTTAAATACATGAGACAATTATATACAACTCATTGTTAGGAATTATATACATCAGGTTTTTTACAGATACAAATACATTTATACCAAAAGTAAAAGGACAAAGAAGAAAGCAATGGAAAATGTGACAACTCGCGCATGTCAGTCTCATTTGGAAAGTTTCAGGATTCAAGTGATTCCAGGCAAAGTGCCAAACTTAATTTGGCTTCTTTCAAACTTAAAACAGCCCCTTTTGGAATAAATCTACCAAAAAGCTTTATATGGTCTGATCCAAAGTTCACTGAAGTCGATGGAAAAACCCCCGCCGCCTTCAGTCTGAACTGGATCAGGCCCTTTCTGAGCACAACGGGGCCTTTGTTCTGCGGAGTTGAGAGAGAGACAGTGGTACCTCTGCAGGCTACATCACGTTGGATTAACCCTCCAAAGCCAAAACCAGAGTTCTCCCCTCCAAATGGCAGAAGCACACAGCAGACTCGCCTCGGCTCATTTCTGCTGCTCAGCGTTCCTATTTTTCAGGCTGTCTCTCAAGCTCTAATGCCAGTGGATAAATCACAGAGCTATTTTAGCGCAGGAAATATGTGGAGACATTTTGCAAACATTTTGCTGTGCAATGCTTTAGAGTCAGGCTCTTTAGCCCTCATAGTTCAGAACTAATCCAAACATTGTAATAAGTTATTATAAAATATAAGGTATGATCAAAACAATCATACATCGCTACAATATTAACATTACTTCTTTTAACAGTGCAATAATTTAGTAACTAATTTCATGAACATTTGAACACATGTTGAACATGAACATTTGAAAAAAATCACAGTACCATTAAATTAGGGGGGGAAGATTGTGGTGGTTTTAAAAACTAGTTACTAATGACTTTACAGAATTGCATGTGTCACATGCGAGCTGATAAAAAAAAAAAGAAGATGTAATGCAATGTTTATCTACACTGGCTTAAACAGAGCCAAAGGCCAGATTCTTCACTGATGTAAATGGGTACAGTTTTACTGACCTCAAACAGAGAATTTAACTCCAACAGAGAAGCACAAAATCTAGTGCGTGTCCCCTGAAGTCTGGAGGACTCAGCTGGTGACTTCAGCGGGGCCAGGATTTCACCCTTGCTAGGTTAAATTCTATTCTGAATTCCACCTATTTTTCAAGGGGGTGTAACAGAGCAGCATTTGTTCAAGCCTTTCTACATCTTACACGTTGTAACAAAGATCTTTTAATGTCTTTTTTTAACTTACAGATCTTTGCCTTTAGTGATCAAATGTACATGTCTTTAAAAAAATACAAAAGCAAAAAATAAAACTACTTTTCCCACTAGTAACTCAGTCAAAGACTGGATTGCAGCAGAAATTAGTGAACCTGACCCAGCCGGTACAGGTACAACTTAAGCAAAGATAGATATGGTGGCATGGATCTGAAATAGGGCTTTACAAACCTCCTGGAAATTCCTTGCCTTTTTTAATTTTTTTTTTCTTTCTTTTTCTTTCATTCTTTCTTTGCCTAATGTCAGTCTCCAGCCACGCTGCAATCCCCCTTCAACTACAGCATCGACAAATTTTCAGCTTTTGAGGCCTCATTGAGCAAATCTGCTGTTGGCTATGGTTTGTTATAAGAAAAGCACAGTAAAAGTACTTCTAGCCTACCACAGTTTTGCATGAATGAGCACTGCCCATCATTTTTAACAACCAGGCACTTGCGTTAGGGAACTTCCCCAAACATTTCCCAGATATTTGCAGAATTCTGAAATATGCAGAGACATGCCAGTAATAGTTACCTCATTAGAAAATATATATATATATTCTCCTTGTTCTTAGCTCTTATGGTAAGAAATAATAATGGAAAAAGTAAAATTAAGCATCCCAATTACGTGCAAGTTACACTTTGGTGTTGGGTACTGCTTCCTTGTCCTGACAGCTCTCAGGAACACCTCAGGCCCAGGGGGCACAGATACCTGTTGAGAGTTCAGTGGAGAGCAGGAAAGTAGAACCACAAGTTCTTAGCGGGAGCTCCACTCACACTTTGGCAGCTGATCAAGGGAGCCCTGCAAGTGCTAGGAGTTCTTGTGGATGTTTTCCGCAGATCCCTCACTGCTCTCGTTGAGGAGCGTTTCTGACACTTCCCCCAGTTCAGCATCCAGCACTTCCTCCTGGATGGTGAAGTGCACGTCTGGGGAGGAGGATTCAGAGCTCACGCTGCTGCCTTCCATCGAGCAGATGGCACAGGACAGAGACGGCACCATACTCTCCTGCAGCATGTTCAGCATCATGGGGATCTGGACAGATTTCAGCCCCGATACGGTTGGTAGAGGCTTCACAGCTTCCCCCCATTCTCTCTCCTCGTCTTTGTAGAGCAGAAGCAAATTGGACGACTTCTCTTTTCTTTTGGATTTCATGTAGCCCAGCATTATCCCTATCAAGAAGATCCCGTAGAAAGACATCACGATCAGAATGTAAAAATACTCGTTGCTGTTGTTCTTCTCCATGTTGCGGGATTCAGCATCAAGCATGGCTTGGGTCATGTTTGCATGGTCCATTTTCAGCATGGAAAGTGTCTTCCCACAGCTAAAGCCTGGAGGAGAATGTGTATGTATATGGAAGATCAAACTTCAGATCAAAGACGTAAAAGAAACATCTGAAAATAGATACCCCCAAACTATTCCCTGCTACTCGTAATTTGTAAGCTTGCAGGATGCACTTGATTGAAGCTTGCAGTCTATCATGCTTCTGCATTAATATTGTAACTGAACGAACTGTTATTCAGATACAGAAAACGTTAGAGGAAAGAAAATACGTAATATTAAATCACGTTGAGTTTTATGCTGAATTATAAAACCCCCAATCCACATCATTAAAGAAAGAAAACTATATAGAAATACTCTGCCAGGCACTTAAGCATAGGTTTTTTGCTACTTGACCATGTTTCCATAGCGGGGGGGGAAAGTCAGAAGTATTATTTTATTCAATGGTGCAGGAAAAAAATCAAAAAGCAACTTACGTTGGTATGCAAATAATTCCTCCTTTTGCAAAGCTCAAGAGACCTTTCCTCTACCAAATGCCGGGTGTTCTGAAAACTTTCCTCTGCTGCAGTTGGAATAAATAGCTCTCAAGAAATGTTTCATCACGTGTTTTAGAGGCACAGTTTATAATAGTTTTGTGTTGGAGTCAACAGATGAACTTGAAGGATTGCAGTTCAACCCACTGAACTCTTAACAGCTGTGAAAAGAAAAAGAGTTGGGAATTCAGATTTTACTCTTTCCTAACCAGTTCAGCACAGGTTCTTTCAGCTCGTGAATCTGTACCTTTCACTGCCATCCCAATTGCTGTATCTGACCTGTTACCCTGAGAGCTGCTGTGCAGAATGCAAAACCTGCAAACCATTATTCTGTGTCTGTCATAAAATATAGAAAAATATACACGTGAATTTTATAGTAGATGCTATCAAGTTACGTACATGCCTGCCATACACAGTTTTCCCTGAAGAGATGGTGAGAAAACAGGTTATTTTCTTTGCCCGGCACTAGTGACTTCACAAAGTGTGTGCAAAACAAAGTGGTGACTTTCAACTGGTGCTGCAGCTCCACTTTGCCACAAGGTGAGAGGCTGTGGAGTACTGGTCCCTGGGTCTCAAATGAGTTTTGGATAGAGGGGTACTGGTACCACCTCACTTCAGCCATCAAAATGGCAGCTATGGGATTTTGATTCCCCACATAATCAATGGAAAGGTAGAGACTCCTCCAGGGGGTAACTTGGAGCTCCTGGAGTTAGCAGCCCCCTCTGCCACTGTTTGTAGAAGCAGACAAGCGGTCTGCACGCTGTTTGTACATAGACCAGGACCACTGAGTGAATGGAGATGTTAGTATGGGGGAACGTTAACAGCTTCTGGCCAGAGGGATGCTCTCTGAGTGACTGCTGGAGGCCGTTGCAGCTGGCTGCCGGGCTCCCAGATGGCTGGAGAGGGCAGAGTTAGGATGCAGAGTTCCCAGTCATCAGCTCAGTGGTACAGGAGGCTCCGAGAGCCCTTTTCAACACGTAAGCAACAGTACAGGCCATGGGAAGAAGGAGGCCCAGCTTGCACCTTGGGGATTTCACTTCCTTATCCTCGCCATCCCCATTCTTCACACACAAAGCCCAATTAGTCAGGCCCCACATACGTGATGTGAATGTCACCCCTTCTGCAAAGCTTCAAGGATGTTTATGTAACAGGACACTCCACTTCCAGAAAGTGGTCAACTGGTGCTGTAGTTTCCCAACGGTAGGTCTGGGGTTTTTTATTTTTCCCCTGCAGTCACTTGTGGATTCTTTGCATAGACAGCAAATTCTTTTCCAAACTCTGCCCTCACGATCCCTCTGAGGTAAAGGCAGACAGGATTAACATGCAGGAAAAAGCAAGAGAGAGGAGTTAAGCGGCTTTAAAAGAAGTGAAGTATTCAAGAAAAGACAGAAATGTATGTGTGTTTGGAACGAGCATTTTCCAGCATTTCTCTGAACAACTCTAGAAAGAAAATAAAAAAAATATTGCACTAGCCAGATTCCCTTCTCTGCCCCTTAAAATAGAGGATCCACCTTTTAGGATGTTCGTTTTATCTCCTTGCGCATTCCCATGTGATAGCTCAGGAGTTGTTGATGTTGGACTAATGTCCACTGGGATTTCATCTGACAAAAATCTGTCTGCAGCATCAGCTTGCCAAGTCTGGATTCTTCTTCCCTGTTCCCGACAAATTACTGAGCAGGCAGCAAGAACATGTTAACTGGTAGGCTAAAGCATAACCCAGAGCAAGTCTGAATTTTCTAGCTAAATTTGGGGAATTTTTATTCCACGTCTTTTTCAGCTCCATGTGATATTTGCTCCCCCATTCAGCTCCAGAAATTTGGAATTTGAAAAATTAAATAGAGGGTGTCAGGTTTTACCAAGACCCTTTTGTGCAGAGCTTTCACCGAAAGGTGAGGAAATGCCCAGCATTGTGGGCTCAGTGAAAATCGTTTCAGTACAAGGAGTACTTTCTCTGTGCCCGGGAAGCCAGCTCTGAAGCTGCTTGATCCTGGGAACAAGATGACCTAAAGCCTGTCCTGCTGCCTCCTGTTGTCAATGCTATATACAGGTCACCACAAAGAGGACCTTTGGGCATTCAGAGGCGCCAACTCCCCACAGCTCCCACCATGGAACCAGCAGAGCAGAGGCACGCTGGCTCTTCTGCAGGTGCCCACAGGTGCGAATCGGGTCTCTTATTTGCTCCAAAGCCTCATATTTTTCATGGAAGTGAAGCTCTGCACAAAGTTACCACGATGAACTGCAGCACCCAGCAAGAACACAGGAAGACTGGGGTCGGGCACATCCATGGATTTATGCAATCCTCCCAAGTTCAACTGAAAGATGACCGAATTGCATAATTATACATAGTTACTGCTGAAAACTCTTTGCAACTATATTTACTTTGGCTAGCTGATGACAACAACTCTTCTCCATCTGTTAGCCCATGATTCTGAAAAACAGTTTAATTTTAAAAAGGCCTGGAAAGAAGCCTTCTATAGACATGAAGAGGAGGGATAGGAAGACACTGGGGAATAACCACCTGAAAAACATATGCCACTGGCGTACTGGTGCCATAAGTCAGCTTTCTCAAGCTGTACCCTGTAGAAACTGTATTTTTGTCTAAAAACAAGACGTAGAAAATTGAAAATCGGAGCCTTTTAATTTTATGTTTCAAAGTTATTTTTGTTGCAAATTCTATCACGCATTGCATAATGTAAAACCATTGATCATGGCAAAAGTACTTGTTTACTTTGAAGTAATTTATTTTTTTGGAGTTAAGGTTACTAGATATTTTTTGTTTGAAGTTTCTTTCTTCCTTTCGGATCAATTTTTTTTCCCCGCAAACTTCACAAAATTTCCCCTGAAATTTCACTAACGGGTCTCTCAACACTTTCAGCGATTGCCTCTCAGGTGTTTCTGTCCCCCTTTGCATCACTCCCAACCTAGGCTATAACATCGAAGAATCATCCTCATGCTTTTGCTCCCACCTTCCAGCTTTCCCCTTTGGAAAACACTCAGACTAATAAAGCAGAGCAACAGCCAAGCACTCCGATGATGAAAAGGTCACAACATAGTTGCTGATGCCAGATTTTTTTTTCTCAAGGTCCCTGTCTCCTAGAGAGCCTTTTGTGGCAGCAGCCTCCGTCACCAAAGGACGCAAAAGTTGAGGCTTGAGGCATCCCACGGGGCAGGAATTCTTCACAGCGTGGCTTAAGGGATAGTATAATGTGAACCCTTTCTCCAAATAAAAATTTGAGGACAGTCAGAAAACTGAACAAAGACGGAATCCATTATGAAGACAACATGAAACGTCCTCAGAGACTCAGATGACTCTGCAGGCTGCCATGGAAAATACATGCCTAACCCTTCATTACGGACATAATCCATGGTCTGATGCTGCATTTATCTTTCTTTTTCCACTTAGTGAGTTAATAAGAATACAGATACAAGACACAACTGTTAAAGGGCTAGCTCCTATGGGAAGCGGAGCCTATTTGATAAGAGTATGCTAACAGTATGACTTCAAACAGTATCTGAGCATGTGCGTTTTTGGAAGTAAACATCTGAAAATCTGAGGAAAAAAAAAAGTTGAAAGAGAAATGGGAAGGACAGAGAGGTTGGAGTTTTTTCTTCCTGCACATGGACCTTTAATTAAAGTAATGGTTGGGAATTTACCAGTAGGGAGAAAAAGGGGGAAAAGTTTTGCTGCACAAATATTGACTTAGGTATGACTTAGATAAATCATAACTTATCTAACTTATCCCATAAGTTGGGAAAGGACAGCAAAGGTGATCAATATTTTTCACTCACATATATGATTTCAATTAAAGTAAAATTAGATATCAAGAGCTGGGTTTGACGCCATAAAGGAAGACACAATTAAAAGGGATATTTGTACCCTTGATTTGGTCCTGCATTTAAAAACCTGCTATGCTGAGATGTACTTCTTGACTTTTGGTCCTGCTACAAAACACAAGCCTCACAGAGGACCTGATCCAAAACTCCTTGAAGCCAAAGCCCCTTAAAGTTACTGGCAGTCCCTTACCTAAAGTGAGTGCCAGGTCAGGAATGGCACCTGCTCCTTTGAAGTTCTGTGCAACTCAGAGACAGTTTTCAGTGAGGCCTGTGAGTGTGTTGGAATACAAGAGCTAGTTCAAAAGCAGCAAGTCATGCACTCATTCCTGGAGTAGGGAACGAGTAGCAGCCCAACACAAGCCACATGCCTCCTTACTAACAAGCCTACTTACACTGTGAAATTTATGAGCTTCACTATATGCTCTTAACGCTTTTGTGCCTCAGTTCATTCACTTGCAAAATGAATCTAATAATACCTACAAATTACACGTGCTGTGAGGGCACAGCATGGTAAAGCACTTGCAGATTACCTGAAAAGGTAATAACCATTGTGTTCGTAAGCGCAACAGCATTACCGCATGGCTGGGCTGGCATCTGAGCAATTCTTACACAGCTCAGTGTCATTTTCCATCACTCTTCCTTATTTGTCATACTGCAGAAATAGATGACATTTTTTAATATACTTCACACAGGCAATTTCTAGAGGAAGGTGGCGATTTTCTCAGTGTCATCCTCGATATACCACGTTACCATCTGGACACCAAATGGAAGTAACACCCTGCCTAGTTATTAACTGTGAAAAACATAGTAAAACATTCAGCTCTGCCTTACAATCTTCACTAGTGAAAAGGTGTGAATGAGAGTCTAGAAGATGCACGCATCGGCTTTCTTTCCAACTTCAGCATTCAGTTTGCCTTAATTCACATTTTATTTAACCTTCATCGCAGAACCTCATATCAAGAAACTTCAAGTTTCTCAAGTGTTCCCTGCACTCAGAGCAGCAAAAACCTTTGTCTTTATCAATAGAAGCAAATACAGGGTTCGGAAGCACCCTCACAGCCGAGGAGCCCTCGCACTCTCAATTAGCAGTGGCAAGAGATTGCTCAGAAGTCACCTCCAGGGTATTGCAATTGCCCTCCAAGCACACAACAAAGACCCATAAGGCAAAATGTTTTCTGATCCTGAGATGACAAGCAACAGAAAATCTCAGTGATATCTGTAATAACAGTTTACCCTAAATTTAGCATTTACTGTAAGCCTGTGTAAGGAGTCTTGGTGTTTTGGGTGAGCATTTCTTTTTAACCCCTAAACTGAATTTCAGAAAGCTATGAGTGACTGGAAACAAGTAGAGTGGAAACAGGTAACTCTCACAATAGCAATAACAAGAAATTACATTTAAAAGATAAAGATTTTTCAGTGGCTGATATGAGATCTGAGCCCAAAGTCATCACATCCTCAATTTTCTTTCCTTAGCTGAGACATATTACAAAGTTATTTTATCAACATATATTTCTATGCAACAAAATGAAACTTACCCTTCATATTACCTTACATTTTTCCTTTGATATGGCATGGAAGATGGAGGTATGTTTGATTTGAAAATGCTTTTTCTTTTCTTTTTATTTTTCCTTTTTTTTTTTTTTCCCAAACAGAATTATATGTTGGATGCACTACCTTTAAAAACAAAATAAATTAAAAGCTTTCTTTGCTCTCAGTGTTAAATGCTAGATTTAGTTGCACTGTATGCAATCAACTGTGTTCAACTTGGGGGGTTAAAAACAGTTAGCAACGTACCAAATTTTGGATGCCGTTAAAAAATAAATCAAAACTCTCTAAATGTGACCGGCAGTATTTAGAAGAAATTCCCTGACAAACGCAAACACGTGTTTCTGTTTCTTCAGTGAACAGCCAGTGCTTACTCTTCCAACGATGGAAAAGCGCCTTATGAAGGACCATTCCTCTTCTCTCTGAACTGATCCTGACTCTAATCTAAGCACTTTGATTTACATTAGAGAAGGCTTCTAACCACCAAATTGTAGGTGAAGGGATATGAATGAATATTTAAAAGGTTTTTGAAAAATTCCTCTGCACACAGCATGAACATCTCTCCTCAGTTTTCTTTTTCATTAAATTCAAGATTCTTCATGATGTGAGAAATTCAGCACTTGCCAGTAATTGAGGAGCATAACAAATAAAGGGGACAAAACCACTGAAAACATTCAGGTGCTTGGCTTGAACCCTCACCTGACTACAGATCAGAAATTCAAGATCTTTGGGAAAAGTTAAGAGATGCTGGCACAACGTAAGGCAAAAAGCTTATAGAGACATTGATAAACGTGTGGCTATCCAGTTAAATGGAACTGAAGTTCAAATACAAAAGCATGTGTTCATTCCCTCACGCCAGGAAACACGCTGTTCGGTTGCATTCACTTTAGTTGGGACTCTGCTGCCCTCTTCACGAGGAGCAGCTACCCACTACCTACTGTGCCTCATGCAACTTCACACTTCCCCCTAGTTATTCTCTTTCTGCTTCTCAGCAGTGCTGGCTATGTGGAAGCTCAGCACAATTCAGTCATTTTGCTTTGGGCTTTTTTGGAAACAATATTTGGAAGCCAAGAAGAACAGGGGAGCAGGATGCTGTCTCATGAAATGAATGGGGCAGGGTTCACACACCCAGTGACCTCCCCTGCACTGGCACAGAGGTGTAACAGCTCTCAAAGTCCATCACACTTGGAAGAATTTGGGAAGAAAAACAAATAGACAAAAGTTTAACCACTGGGGAAACCACAGACTCTGAAGTCAAGGAGACAGTTGTTGCTTAGTCTTGCTAAACTGCAGCATCGCAGTTTTCATTTTCATACATCAAGAAATGGCAAAGACCCCAACACTTAAGTGAGTGAGTTCTGCCTCAGATACGTGCCCAGAACTCGCCCTGAATCCAGTGGGATTTTGGTGAGTCCGAAGAATAAAACCGCTAATAGAGAGCAAAGCACCGGTCTGGTACTTTGCCTGCATGGGCTGCAGCGAGTTTTCTGCCTTGAGATTAAAGTACCTGCCAGTATATAATGGGCATTTCAAATTAATCTCTGCTAATGCTGCTCTTGAGGACCGGGTTGAATACAGAGAGTTCAAAAGAGATTGAAAAAAAGGGAGGGAGACCATCATGACATTTACCACGATTCTACCCCTTTAGGAACTCGCGACAGCATACAGTAAAGAATACACGCAAGTGTGATCTTCCATCTCTGCCAAGGAGAGAAAACACATGCGGAGGGAAGGTGACTCTCCTCTCCAGCAACGGGTGTACAGCAGAGATGAAAGGCGCAGATAGTGCTTTCTCAGTGGCACTGAATCCATCTGAGGCCAAAGCACTTGCAAGGCCTTACAGGAACAAGCCACATTTCTCTTCATTATTATTTTTTCCTATCCTGGAAAATTTGTTTGCAAAGTAAAGAGCAGCCCATGCTGTTTCACAGCCAGGTCAGCGTAGCATCCCAGGTCACCATGACCTTCAGCGCATACGGGATTTTTCACTTTCACATGGATAGCAGATGTGGAGCCCTCTCTCCCTCTGATCTTCAAGGCCCTCGGGCCAACACGAGGCACTCAGCATTGTGTGCGTTTGTAATACTCCCTTTGAGTTTCTGTTGTGAAACCTCCACGTTTACTGTAGCTGTTACAGGAAACATCACACTTCATTAATTTCTGCTCTCAACCCTGTTGACCTGAGTCTTCGCGGGATTGCAAATGCAGTTTAGATTTCATCACTGCCTTGTTCTACAGCAGTCCCCTTTCAACTTGAAGCAACTAAAGCAGCGCTTCAGTTTGATTTATTACATCTTGGCATCCATTGACTGTACTCGCTTTTAGAGCATAAAATACTCAGGACGGCTATTTGTATTTTATTATTACAAAAGTCTTGCTTTGGAAAACACAACACAAGGCACAAAACAGCAATCTGGGGTATAAACAGCATCAATTGGATGAACCCGAGGTGTACGGCAAAGAGGACAGGAAGTATACAAGAGAGGCAACAACAGCACATGCATCCTCTCCGAAGGGAGGGATTCTGCAAGGCAAAGCAAGCAAAGCACGAAGCTGCGATTTCTGAAACCCGAGGCCGAACTCGCACTCTCAAATGATGAGCCCATCTGCAGTTTGCCTGTGCTTCCTGTAAGGTCTGGATTTCCCCTTTAGTGCCCGGACACAAGAAGATAAGATCATTCCTGAAAATGAGCTGAGACCTGTTCCTGTATTTCTGTATTGATCTCCGGAGCCACAGCTGTGAGTATGCAGAGGATGAGTCCCTAAATGCATAATACAGAGAATGGGTCATACACAAAGCAGGGTCGTGCCAGCTTTAACAGAACAGGATTTCTTCCTTCTCAACTGATAGAAAAGCTTCATTTCTTTCAGTTAACACAAGCACTTGTAACCCAGCCTCGTGCAGACAACTGATGGAGCTCAAATGATGTAATCTGCCATTACCAGGACGCCAATTGACGTAACAGCCCCCTACACCCTCATATACCTCCTGCATGAGCTAAATTTCTAAAGAGCTCCAAGACACCTGGAAAAGACCAAGGAGAAGCCCTCCTGACATTTCTCTGCAGACTAGGTGCATCCTGTGGGTACACATGGCATCAGAGAGACAGAAAGCGTGCAGCCCTCTGGGAACCGCTGCCCTGTTCCCCACAGGGCCCACAGCCACACCATCCCATGGAAAACCCTCCCCGTGCTGTGCACTGGGCAGAAAGCGGGGAGAGAGCACACTTTGACAGTGCAACAATAAGGTTGATCAAAGGAATCAGAATTAACTCCCCAAATCAATTTTTTAAAAGTGATACCAAAGAAAAGAAATTTAGTAACACGTAAATGCCTACTTTAAGCATGGGCGGCTTGCTTGCAAATGATAAAAGAAACCAGAGGATACGTATTTTTCAAGAGCAGGCACTTATATCTCAGCGGGGAGGCATCATCCCTTCTTGAACGTATTTTGTTAAAGCAAAGACAGCCATTGGTTTGATGGAATTACGCTTTCAGAACTTAGGGGAAAACAGTCTCTTCTCTTGGCTGCTCATTACATGTGAATAATCAGCCCAAAGTAAACAACATGTGGTCTTGTGTGGTCTTTTTGCTCTTCATATGAGCTGGTATTTCACTGGAATCTAGGAAGCGACAGGAAGTGGGGAATTCTGCACAGATACGGGAGATCCTGAGCTATCCTAACAAGCTCTAGAAATGCAGCCTGCTTAGGGAAGAAATATTGCTGTTCCAGATGGGAAAAAAAATAGATCTAGACACATAGGATGAATTAATACTCCTTTGAGTCACATAAATAAAGAATTCTGATGTAGCCGTATGCACAAAATTTCCTGACTCTTTCATAAGCGTTTGAATGTTCATTCGTCAATGGAATACTAATCAATCCTTAAACAGAAGTGTTAAAGGAGCTCCTGAGAGCAACATAACTGCTGTATTATTTGTAAATACAGTTCACAGTGTGCGGTGGTTGCTCGCATAAACCATCCACTTAGGGAGGAGCAATAGTGCTCTGGCAGATGAAAGGGCTCAGCACAGCAGGGTCGGTGTTCCCTTTGCTGTGGCACTGCGGGCAAGGAACCTGAAGCAGGAGGACTGTTTAACACACTGCTACCCATTTTCAAGTGAATATGGGGGGTGGAAAGTTCACGTTGTTTTTAACCATCACTTGCTCACTCAACCCTAGCACACCCTGCCCGCACCCGTCACGGCAGGTGACGCACACAAAGCATTTACTTAGCGTGTTTTCCAACTGACCCCTCCCTTTTCCTACCACACAACTGCTCTTCCATATGACCCATCCACATCCCCATCCCTCAGACTCTTCCTCTGCATGGTCTTGACCATTCAGTCCAGCTCAGCCAAAACCCAGGAGAAGTTTCCTACCTCCGTGTAATTTTGCTGGCTCCCTCCCCACCATGGGCTCAGCCCCACGCTCCACGTCTCGCACAGGCAAGAGGACACGGGCTACTCTCACGTCAAGTCATTCGACTGTGAACTGAAAATGCAAACTGGAGAAGCTGTTGCTTTGAAAGCTGGAGATCCCGCAGTCCTTACATACATTTCAGGGTGTTCCTCCTCCTGAGGTGAAGCTCTCGCCACGTTCTCCCCATCCATGACTTTTGTCCCTCTCCTGCAATTTCTCCAGCGTTATCTCATTTTTACCATCAACTTCCTTCACAAACCAGGTTGACAAAGCGCCTCCTTCAAACCCCTCCAAAACCCACCTGTTTGGCCATAGGGGTAGGGGGGAAGGGAGACAGGAAAGAGATTTTAAGGAAAGTCTCAATATGAGATAGTGAAAACTACCCCCACACACATGTTACTCAGCACCACATATCCATATTACTTGTCCATGTCCCTATAGCTTTTATTGGACATTTCTGTTTATAAACTTACTTACCATGTCATATCAAACCACATTGCTGTGTTTTCACTAGGGCAGGACCGTGTCTTTGGCGAGATACCTCGCATTTTTCTGAGCCCTGAAATAGCAATCACACCCCATACATTTGTGAAGCGCACTTAGCTGGGACAGCTCTGCAAAGCTCCGAGTGGTTTCCCAATATCTCCCTCGAAGAAAAAGCTGCCAGAAATGGTTCCTTCCTTCTCCCAAAAGATAAACTCTCTTTGCCGCATCTCCCTGGGGGTGCAGCTCAGCCCCTCGCCCCCCACTGGCAGCAGCGCTGGGGCTGGTGCAAGGCACATTCCAGGAATGCTTCCAGCCAGCAAGGGGCTTTTGTGGTGGTTTTTCTAACTTTTTATAATTTTTTTTAAATAGTTGCTCATTCTTGAGCAGAGACGGGTGCATCTATTCTAGAAGGTTCCCTGCCCACGTCCTCTTGCCTGGTGTATCTTACTTGGATTAGAGCCCAGACCTAGAAAACGTTCATCTGAAATAATTTGTGTTTGTAAATAACAGATTAAAATGAAAAACTGCATGCAGATTTAATTGCTGTGGGTATAATAACCTCAGCATTAGGATTAGCTTGCAGCATAAGCAAAAAAAAAAAAAACCCCAACAAAAAACCAGTTATCTGGGATTAAGGAGTCTTGACGATTAAGCTTTATGATTTGCTGCTGAACCAACCAACACGTCTAAAATACGTCATTATTTTTTCCTAAACCCAAGAACTTATGAGATAAAACCAAACAAATTCCTATCAATGTTTTGGTGTATTATAAAGTCTCTTTTAACATAACAAGCTGACTCTCTGAAGACTAGAGCAGAAGATAACTAAAGAGTAGGCGGCACAAAATCGCCATGAAACTGGGCGATGAGCTGTGCCAGGCTGCAAGTTTGAGGCAGCGAGGGCAGAAGGACCCCGTTCTGGTCTCCTGTGTGACATGAGAGTGAGTAAAACAAAGTTAATCTCCTCCAGTCATGAGGAGGATAAAAAGCATCTGCAAAAAATCATTCAGGACAGGGCACGGATCGGAAGCCCCTGAGGATGCCACACCACTTTTTTTGAATCACAGTTTCTAGAAATTCTGCAGGGGTCAGGCTTTTGTTGTTGCTGACTGTTGAACTTGAAAAGCACACTACTAAATCAGGAGCTCCGTTGCCAGAGAATCAGCGGATTTAACGGTCGACGCAGAGGCCGATTACCTTCAGTGCTGGTGCGGCTCTGCTGCAGCCCACACTGGCTCCTGCGGCTCTCTCCGGAGGCAGGGCCGGGCTGATGGATCTCACTGAATCCTGAAGGCTCCCAGTCGGAAGCTCACAGCCCCTGTCCTCCCTCGCAGAGTCCCGCTACACTTGATTTCAAGGAAAGGAAGAAGCTGTTCTATTACCACCAGTTGACAAGCGCAGGCTCGGCCTCTGAACTGCTCACTCCCGCTAGACACAACAGATCGTCACAGGGGCTGTTTCCCACTAAAGTCACTGGGTTTGTTTGTTTTTCTATAAGGTGAATCATATTCTGCTCCTTGCGCTTAATACCTAAATCCTTTTCTAGATAAGATTCCCACTGACTCAGCTCTGTAAATTGCCAGCTTCGTAACCTTGTATCCCATTGACACCAATAGTGATGAGGGTTGGTCACCTCTTCATAGTGCCCCAAAACACCTTATTTGTTTTACTACAGATCTGTCCCCTTCGCAAACATCGCCGTAGCACCTCCAGGTCTCACGGTTTAGTGTTTGCTGGACTCTGGTACATCCCTGCCATCACCTCCCTCTCAAACACAACCCATCCAGGCCCCGCAGTACCCAGCAAACCACACCAGGCTTCAATACTTCATACAGAGGAAACTTGTAAAAGGTCCTGTCTCATTGTTGGAAAGCTCATTGGGGGGAAACCTAGGTCATCACCAAAACACTGAATTTTCCTTTTAGGTTTTTTGGTGTTGATTTGGGTGTTTTTTTCCCCCTTCCCCCTCATGAGTGGTTTCAGGATCTGATCAGTCTCAGAAAGGAATAAAGGATAAAGTCATTGATTCAGGTATCCAGTGCTCAGACACTTCAAATACATTGCCCAGCTCCTCTCTGTAATTTAGCCCAGGAAATCAGCCAATTTGCTAAATTAAAGACTTCAGAATTCTTATGAGTAAAGCAAGCCTAGACTTTGCCCCCTAACTTATTAGCAGTTTCATTTCATTTCTCTTCCTCAACCCTTCATTTCAAAACAGGTCAAGTTTCAACCAAGTGGGTTCATTATCACATGGAAAAACCCACGTGCAAGACTAGTGCTACAGGCTGCACTAGCGCCCTTAAAAATAACAACTGCAGCCGGAGCGAGCTGCTCCTCCACATCCCCAGCGCTGGGCCAGCTCGGACTTCCCTGTCAGCCCATGTTGCCATGGCTACGAGCGATGCTCAGAAACCAACGCTACCATCAAGATGAGATTGCCATGACACTAAGGCAAGTGGGAGGCTACGCTGGGCAGGTAACACTGGATATCATCATTTTAATTAATAAGGGAATATAATGTAGCCACTTCCAGGTGGGTAATGCAGAACTTTAGCAACATTTCTGTTGAATTAAACTTAGGAGAGGTTTTAATCTAGCTTTGAAAACAAATAGCAAGAATGCAAGATCTTGTTAACAAAACAGATTACAGACAAAGTATATTGGATTTCTATTGTTATAACAATAAAGTGGAAACAATTAATATGCACTAAACATAAGTGAAAACCAAATGAGGATCCCTTGCATCTGTATTAACTACATATTACTGCCTTCCTAAAGATGAAGGGTAAAGGCTTCCCAGGAGTCAATTACAGTGCAAGAGAAGAAACCAAAAAAGAATCAAACTCCTCTGTACCAGGATTTTTAATACTGGAAACTTATCTGTGACTGGGGTAGTAGAGGACTCAGCCTGGGTGATCCACAAGCACCCTTAAGCAAGACCCATGTTACCAACTCCCCCGGTTTCACTAGCTACCTTGCGGTACTGAGATACTGATCTCATGCCATTCAGTTGTTGCCAAGACACCATTCACGCTTCTGATTCCCCATTAGCATCAGCTAATAATCTTCTGCTGGCTGGTTTTCAAAGAGCTCCAGAAGGATTCAAGGCTGCTATAAGAAAAGAAAAAGGCAAAAGAGAAAAGCTGCTTTCTCTTGCAGTCAAAAGAAGTATAGCCCATGGCTTTTGCGTGCCTCAGATAACCAGGAAACCAGAAAATAAAACCTCAAATCCGTTACTTTCATAACTCTAATCATTTGGAGATCTGAGTTGTGATTTTTGAATAACAATTTGTTTGAACTTACATCTATGAAAATAATATTGCAGACAAATGGAAGAGCTACGAGAACCCCAAGCCCATACATTTTGTTCTGGGGTTGGTGTGAAGACACACAGGCTTGAGGAGTGGAGATTTCTGATCTGCACCCTTTGTTCTGCCTCTGGGCAAGTCACTTGCTCAAGGATCAAGAGGCAGAGTGCGACTGGGTCACTGCCCGGGAGGGAGACGGCCTCCAGGAAGGTCAGGAGTTCCTCCCTACAGCAGGAAAATTACAAAGGATGGATTGAAAAGAGAGAAAGTCTTTTTTCTTGTTTTGCTATCGTGAAGACACTCAAAATATTTTCTAAATAAATGAAGTAGGACTAGGGAGAGGATTCTTTACAATACTAACAGGTATTGCTTTTTTCTAGATCCAAAACATGAGGGAATCAGGTCAGAACCACAGGTCTTTGCACTCGTACGAGCTTCTCAAATTCCCAGGAAAATGAACGTCACTGCTGTTCAAGTCATCTGTTGCATATGAGTGTGACTGTAACCCGGTCATTGGCAAATTACAAACATTTGCCACAAATTATTAGTCCTGTACGGTTGGGTTTTTTTCCCTAGTGGCTGAGAAGAAGAAAAAAAAAAAAAAAAAGAGTCAGCTCTGGCACAAAAAAGTACTCTTCAAACACTGGTGAATGGGATGAAGTTTAGGCCCTTGGGGGGTTTTCTCGTTCACCCCGAGAAAGCAGGTCTGTGGCTCTGCAGGCACCGAGGCCCACGATCCCTTTGCAGCAGGTCAGGCCGTGGGCACCGGCTGGGTGCAGCTTCACACCGGCAAAGCTGCGCACAAATTCAGCTGGAGAGAGAATGGAGCCACCTGCATCCATCCTCTCAGCTGGACTCCTCTCTGGTCACCTAAACTGCCAAGGATCAGGTTTTACAGATTGGGTTGCAGAGGCATACAGCATCTTTCCTCTACAGGAGAGTCGCTCACTCAGCTGATCTCCTAAACAGGCCCACCTCAGGGGGACCTACCATGTCTGGACCAGAAGATCCATGTAGGTCCCACCCGACTCACCCCTTTCTCACAACAGGCACACAGTGCTTGGACAGCCCCATCACGATCCGCAGGTGCTAATCTCCTTTCTCCCTTGATACTTTCTGCTTGCTTTGATGGCAATTCTTAAAGCAGATTTTTCTAGAAGCAATTAAGTTGTTACTTGCGTAGCGAGCAGCCTTTCTTGCTTAGCCATCTTCCTGTGAGACTCAGAATCATCCAGAACTTGTCAAGACTTTTTTTTTTTTTGGGTGTTGACGTACATTTAATATTTAGATACATTCCTCTGCTCCCAAGAGCACACATGGTGGGATTGTAGGAAGATGGCTGGTTTGAAGGGGTTAGGCACTTGGGAGTGTTTTTAAGCCTGGGGAGCATGCAGCTCACCAGCCTTGCCCACCCCTTCCCTTCCCCATCACGGTTATGATTCATCCTCCCACATGGATTCTCCTGCATTCTCAAGCACCACTGGTTAAAAATAACTCCCACATCCCAACTTATACAGCCCCACTAACCAGTTCCCTGAGCATTCGGTGTGGATAACACAAGCATTTTCCCTTGCTCCCCAGACAATCATGCCCTTCTCGAAGCATCGGCCACCCAGCCCCGCTTCCTCCAGCAGAAGGCTCACCTGCAGCAGTGCTGGGTGTGCTCCACACCCGGGTCTTCCCAGAGGTGCTCCAGGGGCGATCTCGGAGTCCTGAGGGCTCATGGGCAACTTGCAACTACTGGAGTATTTCGTCTACAGATGTTTTAAGCTAAAAGTTGAATACAAAGACCCCTTGTTCTTATTTACATTCATATAAGCCCCTCCCCTCAAGCTTGAAAATGAGTTGTTCAGGATCCTAAACAGTGTGTGCGTCAACATAATAAGTAAATCAATAATTTGCAAAAATCCTACCCAAAAGTAACACTAGCAAACAGGGTGAGATCTTATCCAGAGCAAAAGCAAATATTGTTCAAATAGCTCACCGCTGAAAGCAGGAATCCTTGCCCTCAGCAGCAGGGCTCTGGAGGCGGGTGGGACATGGCAGAGCTCCTGCCTGCGAGGCTCCAGGCGGATGGCAGGACCTGCAGCGCTGGCTGGGGCCAGGGCACCGACCCTGCGCTGCCACGCATCCACCACGCTCGCTGGGACTACGAGAAACGTCTTAGCAACAAAATCAAAAGATCATAGTAAGAAAAAAGTAGGGCAAATGAGATACTACTGGGTTTCTTAAGCAGAGCTAGGATGAAAACCAAAGCTGGACTATTTAACAGTGGAAGTTGGGTATAATTTTCTGAAGCCTCTTCTAAAGGTTACCACAGAAGTGGCCTTCACTGTAAGAAGTCACTGTTTATGAACAAGGACCCCTTATGGAGCTTAATCCAAAGGTTCCCGATGTCAGGAGGAGAAGTTCCCTTGGCCTTACTGAGCTCTGGCACAAGCCCTGACTCAGCAGCTGGCTGCATGTGGTGACACAGACCGCGGCGCGTCGGATGGGAAAGCAAGCCATGGCTCCGCTCTCCCTGCCAGAAGGCCAGAGTCACCACATGCACCCACTCCTGGCGCGATGGCGGGCAAATGCATGGGCAAACTCCTTGAAAAGGGAGGATCGGGAGTCCACCCACTGCCGGTGCTCCCCGGGACACTGCCAACACGGCTGTCTCCGGTCAGACCTGGAAGGTGAAGGGAATACCATAGGCAACTTGGAGGTACAGGCAGATGCAAAGAGAAAAATACAAGCATGGAAGAGAAACAACCAAACACTTTCAAAAAACATCTTAATTAAACAAAAATTGAAAGAAGCCAGAGAGTACGCTGTAGTCTCAGCCCAAGTTGGGAAAGGAAAAGTCAAGCAGTGTCAGCCTGTATGTTTGAACAGACTTTCTAAGGCTTTGCTGCATGGAATCAGCGCAAGAATCTGCAAATCACAGTGGGCTAGAAATTTCTAGCACAATAAAGCTGTTCTAAGTACTACTGGAGCTTTCTTGAAAAAGTAAATAAACAAAAACAGACAGATGGAAATAATTATAATCCAAATGCTTGAGATTGTTGGAGTGCAGTTTTCAATCATCCCAGATTGACCTGGGCCCTAAAAACTCATCCAAACAGCTAAAGCTACAAAAGGGGGTGGGAGGAATAATAAAAATATGGTGTGTGCAGGTGGGAGTCTCCTGTGCTCTTCAACACCAGCACAGCCTCTGGCCCACAGCTGGTATCAGCAGCAAAACCCACTGAGCGCGCAGGCAGGGCTTCTGCACGGGCACCCATCTCAGCAGGCACAGGGCTGGGGAGGACTCTGCGGGTGCCCGGCACCCCCCGCCTCCCAGCAGGTACCAGCCCATGGAGTGGGACGATGCGGGGGTAAAGCCAAACTCAGGCAGCTGTGCCGGGTACCACAGGAGAAGTTCTGGCAAACACCCCACCAGCTGGAGACATCCCAAAGCCAATCTCCTTCTCCTGCCTCCTGGTCATCCCTGGAGCAGGACTGAGAAGTTGTCTACCTACATTTCCTTCAGGTGCATCAAACAGGGAATTCTCAGTTTAAAAACTAAAAATTAAAAATAAACAGCTAATAATAACAGTTTTTAAACAAACACCATGAAACTTCTTTCCATACGCAAAGAAAAAAACCCATGTTGCAGATTTCTCACCCAAACCAGTTACCTCCAGGGTGCCCATCGCTGTTGCTGTTGTTGCTAATGACACCAGTTCCAGCAGTCACCCAAGCCACGAACCATTTTCTGTGGCATTTCCACAAAGTCACAGCTACCGTCAGGTGGTAAGCAACTCTGAAACGCAGACAATCGAGCATATATGCCTGATGGCTAAGGACATGCTGGTGGTCGTAATGGAGCGGGGTTTTTTTGGTTTCATGATAAACAAAAACCCCATGAGCGGCACCAAAATGACCACAGCTATTCTGCTCCCAGGTCCTTGATCCCCCAAAAGCCGGCCAGCGCAACCAGCCCTGCTCTCCCAGCCCAAAGCTTTGAGGAGCACGATGTCCGTGAGCCCCCGTGAAGCTCATCCAGGGCTCAGCATCCCCCTGGGGACATCCCCACACTTGGTTGGGGCAGCCCTGGCCCCCAGCCACCACGCAAGTCCTGGGGCCAGGGACACACCGGGGTCCCAAAGCACACGCCCAGCAGGCGGGATTAGACAGATTTCTCTGTTATTCAAAGTATCTCAGCTTCTTCACAAAGGAAAAGACAGTCGATGTAAAATACATTCATTCTTGCACCTGGGCCAACTCTTCCCTTCAAAGAGCTCTGTCAGGGTGGGTAATTTCCAAGCTTCTGAAGATTGGATAACTCTGTCTTCTGCTAACTCTCCACTTTCTTTAAAAAAAAAAAAAAAAAAAAAAATCAAAAATCTGTAGCATATCTAATTATAAATATTGAAAGGTTTATTTAGGCATATTTTCCATTGTGGAAAACACAGGGAAGCTCTGAAAGAATAGCGGGGGGTAAGGGGGTTGAAATGTGCCTGGTTTACCACTATACACTGACTACTTATTACACATTAATAATTTAACATTTTTTGCCTAGCAATTTGTCGTCGTCATTCTTGTGCAAGAGCCTGTCACATTACAGTAATTTAAATAAACTGCCCTCGGTGACAGCAGGCCCAGACGTTAGGAGCACGGCAATTTTCCCTATACACCATTTTTGGCCAGAGGAAAGAGAAAAACGAGAAAAGATCTTTATGGAGAGACAGCAACAGCAGCTGATATCTGGGATGTGTCAGCAGCTCCTTCTTCCCAGGGTGTGCAACTCACGGAGGACGGCAGCACGTCCCGGCCCCGGCTGCAAGTGCACAGCTGGGGCCAAGAAGGGCAGGACGCCGACATCCGCTCAGCCCCTCACAGGTATGCCTGGCGCAGATGGCTGCAAAACGTGCTGTGGGCTGGTAAACACGGACTTCAGTACTTGCTGGGCATGAATCTACCCTCACGACACCTGAGCGCGTGGCAGCCTCGCCGCAGGAGCTCACTGAGGAGAGCTGGGCCAGCATGGCGGCCTGGCAGCGCGGCCCAACGCGGCGGCCCTGTTCCCTGCCCACCTCCAGGGCCTGCAGGCTGCCCAGTTCCTGCCGAACGCCCCATTTGTACCGACAAAGCGATGGAGTGCGCCTGCCCGCTGCTCGCTGGGGCCCTGCTGACGGGCTGCACGGCAAAACCCAGCGGAGAAGCGTGCGGCGGTGGCAGATGGCCGCCCCGCCAGGCTCTGCTCCCCAGCCGGGGCAGGGAACAAGGAGGCATGTTCCTCCTGCGCTCTGCGAAGGACGCACGGCAACGCTGGGAGCAAGGAAGGTCTCCAGGGGAGGGAAAGGGGAAAAAAGTGCACAGGCTAGGAGACAGCCACAAGCTGGCAAAGCCAGTGGGTCCCCGGGAGAATGGTGCAGCGTCTCTCCCGTGCACCCAGGGCACAAAACAGCTCATGAACGGGTCTAGAAGTGATTAAGCAAGTGTTTACTGTTGCCTGGAAAGGCAATGGCTTATCAAACCCCTCAAGGCTGCTGCTGTCAGCAGAGGAGAGAGGCAGCTGGTGCCCCCCCACCACAGAGGATAATGGAGGTGGGGGCGGCCTCCTTTCACCAGGAGCGTGTCTTGTAGCCAGTTAAACTATAACACGTCACATGGCAACTCATTGCCTTGTTTAATTTTAACTATGAAATAAGACTCATGCAAAAAGAAAGGCGTCAGGATAATATAAAGTTTGATTTTTTTTTTTTTTTAACCAGGTTTTCCGTTTCCCTCTGAACCGGGGGCTGCTGCCATCGGGCAGCACTGGCTATTCACAGATCCTCGGCCCAGAGGCGGAGGACAGCGAGCCGAGGCGTTGCTTCCACTGCAGGCGCTTCCCAAACAGAGCCCTTTCTCTCCACCCAAACGAGCGGTGGGGCCCCTCCTCCCACAAGGAGCAGCAAGGGCAGGGTGCGGTACGCACCTACGCATCACCCCTCTGACAGGCAGCGGTCACGGGCTCACAGTTCCAGGATTTTAGAAAAGAAAAAAAAATACCTAGAAATTTCTGCCAGTCAAGATTTAAGGAGAGCACTAGGCCTCCTTTACAAGCAAGCCATTACATCTACATGTTATAATAGGCCAAATTTCGTAAAACAATTAACAAAGACATCAGTTATGGAAAAAGCCACACCAGAAAGATCCGATCAGTGTGTGGTACAATGAAAAGTTACTGGAAGAAAATAAAGCTGATAGAAGTAAATGGAAAAATGATTTAAAAGTAAGTATCCCTTCGTACCACTGGGAAAAACTCTGGGGAAAGTCCCAGATCTCATCTATTTATGAAAACATTAGGAAAATTCCTGCAAAACACATTATCAATGGCACATCGATGAACATAAACAGAAGCAAATACAAAACAAGCAGACTGGGGTACCGGAGAGCATGTGAGGGCACGCAAACTTTTCTGCAAGCTCAGTGGAAACACCGTAATTGCAACTGGAAGGACAACTACATCTGAGCGAACTGCAGTCGGGCTACCCAGCGCCCGCCGCGGCTCGTTGGGTTTACATGGGGAGGAAGCCCGCCCTGGGGAAGCACCCCGCCATCGGCAACACGCTGCCTACAACCAGCCCCCTCCTGGAAAACATCAGGCAATCCATTACTAAACACACGGAGGAATAACTACATGGGAGATATTTTCAAAGAGGTATTTTTCAAGTTTCTCAAGACTTCAAGTTAAAATAAGTCTCCAAAAGAAGCGATAGCACATTTTACTCACAACATCCTTGATGAGATGTAAAGCAGTTAGGCAGAAACCACCAGAAGGTCCATGCTGGTCTGCACCAGGTAGGGACAATCCAAAATTTTCTGGCCCTAAATCCTGCCCTGTTGCAGGTCACCTACACAGCATTTGCCTGTGCACGTCAGCAAGCACGAGTACATAAGCACATGCCCCTATCCCAGTGGAGTCACGCTAAATCACAAATTTAGCAGCCCATTTTGATACAGAAATTATTCTTGAAAATCTGCCTCCGCCCCCATTGTTATAGGGCTCTTAGGCAGCGTTGGCAAGAAGGGGGAGGAAAGAGGATGCGATGCTGAATAGGCCAGATTGCTCATCAGCATTCTCAGTCTCCCTGATAATTTTGTTATGCTACTTTAGCTGGAACAGACCAAGTCCTGAACTGCAACATAATTAAGCAAAACCATTTCATTTCCAAGAAGGCTGGCAGTAATACCCAGTAAACGTGCGCGGGTGAGATCCAGCGAACTGGTAACACATAAAATTCTTAACAAGCTTTAGCAAATAATTTCCTTACAGCTTGTTAAACATCCACAATTTACCTTCCAACTACACTAAATAACAGAAAATATCCTTTATGGGTCGCTCTTAAATCTTATAAATCATACACTTAAGCTTTAAAGGCAACTATAGATACATATGGTACTAGGAAAGGTATAAAAATAGCAAGTTTGTAGCAAGATCCCCAGGAGAAATCTTATTTAGAAAAAAGTGAACTGCATCTAGTCAGTGTCATTAAAGTAAATCTCTAAATCAAAGTCTGTATTAATTAGCTAAGCATCCAAAACTATTTACCAGGTTGGGATACTGGGAATTTTATGGGAATCTGATACAACAGACACTCTTTTTTGCTATTAGTATTTTCATATTTCACAACGATGTTACTTTCTTCCCCAGCCCCTCTAGGAGCCTGAAGTAGCAGAAACTCTGTGGAAACATGAGGATCTAGGTAAAGACGGTGCCATTTCAGAGGGATTAAGGACACTCCAGGCCTGTCACCAAACACAGGTACCGGGATTGCCTACCAATGGAAAGCCATATGAACTTTTCCATTAAAACCATTTATGTTCAATAAAGTTGCCTCTCGATTATCTGGAAATAATTACAAAAAAAGCCCCCAAAACCCTGACACTAAATAGAAAGCAATACAGTTTTAGAGAAAAAAAAAAAACAAACCTAAACACACACCTGTTGTAATAAATTGGGAAAGTGCATATCAGAGTAGATGGATATTCTGGGGCTAGGGATTAAAACATGGCACGTGGCTTTTCTCCTGCTGTTGCGCTTGGCAGTGCCGCATAAACCTGAAGTCTGGAATAAAGCATCTTTTTGATGTTGCATGCATAGAATATTTCGCTATCGACTGCTGCACCACTCGTCCTGGTACGTGTGCTCACAGCAAACACAACCTGCCTCCCCCACCAGGGAAATGGTGTTGGCTTTTCTACCAGCCGTCTCGTAGCGGGGAGCAGGCACCAGCTTGGGGACGCCACACGCAGACACAAGTGGTCCAACACCCAGCCCTGGCTGCAAGGTCTTGACGTTAGGGAGACTGGCAGTTAAATTCCACCTAAAGCAGGAATGAAATGCTAAAATACTGGGTTTAAACCAGCATATAATGAAATTTGGAATTCAAATCTTAAGACGCTACTTGCTGAAAGTTACAGGTGTCGGCTTTAATACTTAGTGGGTTCAGTAGTGAAAACATTTACAAACCCTCTCTCCCTGCCCTGCTGTCCCCCCAGCCCCAGCAGCTGGATCCCAGCCGGAGAGGCACAGGACACACACAGCCCCCCCGAAAGCAGCTCTGGCCCAGAAGTTCAGCTTCAGTTATCCATCTGCAAAAGCCCTCTTCTCCTGGAAACACTCAGTAATTTCCCAGCTTTCACCGGCACCTCAGAAGGCAGCTGAAAACTACCCAACCCTTTCCTCCCGAACAAGAAATATTCCTACCACTGGCTCCCCAGCACTAAGAAAAGGCGCATTCGCCATCTGTTCCCCTAGTGCTGGCAAATCCACTTTATACATATGAATTGTAGGAGGTAAAAAAGGGGTAATTTTCCACACCATTCGCTTTTCATCCACTCTCGCCTGCAAGAGAGCAGGAGGGCAGGCTGCCTGTCCCCGTCACAGCTGGACGGGACGGCCGGCTGCAGCCCCCAGCTCAGCTGGTACGACGTGATGCACCCGAAACCAGGTACATCTACCTGTGTCACACAGGCACTGCTCTTGGTTTAACTTATATTGCCAGGATAGAAATTA